>CM055267.1:41220889-41503389 GCA_029237695.1 Conchocele bisecta
TTGGGCAACCTATATTGTTCAAAGATGTTAGGGAAGTTGGTGGCAAAGCCACTGTCCGGTCTAACCGTTACGGTTGGGTGTACAAGGCGGTTAACAACGTCTTTTTGTGTGTATTTACCTCCGACCGCGTACTTTACATTAGAGTTAAAGCTAAATGCTTTGGTATCCATTGAAAGATATTATTATGTTTGCTACTATAACTAATGTTCAAAAAGGGAGTTGTGAACTTCAAAAATTAATAGACAACTGCTGCGGAAAACGCCGGGTAGGCCTTAGATCAATCACCTTCACGGTTGGATGGCAGAATGTGGGGAAGAGCGAATGGTTTTACTATGTGAAGGATGGACTACAATTAGAAGTAAAGCTGCCTCACGGACTGTGGGGAATAAGACAGCTCAAAGATTTTGTCAACTCAGAGCTTGACGGTATAATCAACCTCACAGTATCGAATGCTACCGGGCTCGCAACAATGACCATCAGCAGTGATAATAAGGTAGTGGTCTCCCCGGGGTTGGGTATTCAACTCGGTTTTAGAGAGACATACTCCTCAAACAAAGGAGTGTTTACCCCGGGTGAGTACGTCGGTGATAAACCGGTGGACTTCACCTTCACGAAAACTCTCAGGGTGCACCTGGATCGGGTGAACACATCGTACAACACGATAGACGGATCCCCCAGCACATTACTTAAAACTGTGCCCGCCAGCGATTGTTTCTATGGCGAGACTGTAACGTTAGACTTCCCACACCCAGAGATGAAAGTTTTGGAATCGGGACACATCCACGAGTTGAAGATTTATATTCTTGATGATAAAGGGCGAGAGTTGAAGAACGATTACCCGATTTCGGTCGTCCTAGAAATTTCAAATTAATTAATTTTAAGAAAATTAGAATTAAACGCATGTTCGTAATATATATTATCAACATTATGAGTATATACGGACCAGGTAGTTCTTCCGATTGGGTGACAAATTCAAATAATTTGGAACCTTGCAGAAGGGGGATTCATCCCGACAGAGGGCGACTTTTTAACTACCCAAAAAACAAAGGCCTTGATTAATAGAACTATATCGAGGGCCACGGACGAGATTCACAAGAGTCTACTATCACAACTTAGAGAATATGCCCTGGCTGTGAATACACAAAGTCGTGAAGAAACGCATACGGAACTAAACGAACTAGGTAAAAAAATAACCAAATTTAGAAAAGAGGCCCGGTTGGGGATTGATAAAGTCCGAGAAGACCGTAAGGCTGACATTACGGAGGTTTATGATCGTTGCGCTTAGAAGACTCTCTCAGCAAAGAAGCTACACTTGCTGAATTAGACGGAAAAATAATCGATTTTCGAAATGAGGCCACGTCGGGTATTGAGAAAGCACGAGAAGACCACCAGCGGACCTTATGAAGGCTTATGAGGTGTTGCGCTCAGAGGACTCTCTCATCAGAGAAGCGGCACTTACTGAACTAGATAAAAAAATAACCAAATTTCGAAAAGAGACCCGGTCGGGTATTGATAAAGTCCGAGAAGACCACCAGTCTAACCTTGCAGAGGCCATTGCGGAGGCTTATGATGCGTTGCGCTTAGAGAACTCTCACAGTAAAGAATCGACACTTACCGAACTAGATGAAAAAATAGCCGAATTTATAAAAGAGACCAGGTCTGGGGTTGAGGGGGTCCGAGAGACCACAAAGAGCCATTGCGGAGGCTTATGGGGCGTTACGCTCAGAGAACTCTCTCAACAGAGAAGCGGCACTTACTGACCTATATGAAAAAATAACCGAATTTAAAAAAGAGACCCGGTTTTGATCTTGATGGAGTCCGAACGGGTATTGAGAAAGCCCGAAAAGACCACCAGGCGGACATTACGGAGGCTTATAGGGTGTTGCGCTCAGAGACTCTCCCAACGGAGAAGCAGCACTTACTGAAACTAGGAGAAAAAATAACAGAATTTCGGAAGAGACCCGAACGGTTTTATTGAGAAAGTCCGAGAAGACCACCAGGCGGCCCTTACGGAGGTTTATAGGGTGTTGCGCTCAGAAGGATCGGACGGGGATTGCGGGATTAGGAACCCGAGTGGTTGAATCTATCCGCGCCATTGATGAATCACTTGTTGCGGTTGATGATAAAGTAAATCGAGTTCGTACTGAGGCATATAACGCAAACAATGCGCTTGCCGGAATAGTGCGAACAATGAAAACACCAAAACGTGTCATAACAGTTTGGCTGAGAAGCGGGGCCCATTGTTGTGGTGGGGCACTATGAATATTCGTTCGGTGCCAAAGCGAGAATAAATATGGGGGATACACTATGACAGCTGCAGGTGAAGTTATCTCCAAATGGCGTCTGCTCGGTTAATGCTAATGGTAAACCTGTGGGCGCGGTCGCGATAAATATTGTAGTAGATGGGGAAGAACGGGGGGTTGGAGTCACTAAAATCTCTGGAGATAGTTCGACGGTGGTTTCGTTCTCCGGTGATGATCGAATTAGACTTTCCCAAGGTAGTGTTATTAACTTTGTTACGAAAATCGGTGACTCAGAGAGTTCTTCCACTATTGTCTCATTGTTAATTGAACTTATTGTGTAAATACTAATATTGAAATAAATTTAACTATGAACGAATCACCGCTTCCAATTGTCAATACCGATCCACCAACACTGTATCCAACTCTCAATACCACTCCACCAACACTGTATTCAACTCTCAATACCACTCCACCAACACTGTATTCAATTAACGAAAAAAGTTCAGATTTTAGGTTGAATAATATCGTCGCTATGCAGGATATTTTAGTTAGAGAATGTGCAAATAGAAAAAGACACTCTAATAAATATAGGCGCGCGGCAAACATAGCTGAAGCATCTAGTACGGTTCTGGCAAGTGTTTCTGTGTTGTGTGGGGCGGGGACTGCTGCAACGCTATCTACAATTGTAATGATTCCACTTGCAGGGGTTTTGAGTGGAATTACCGTTTTATCTGGAACACTTTGTATGGTAATTAGGGCGGCGGGTGGAAAACTCGAGAAAAAAAGTAGAAAACATGATAGAATATCCGTTCTCGCTGGTCTAAGAAAAATGCATCGACGTTATGGTGTCCAAAGCGTTGGCCGATAAGAAAATATCAAATTTAGAGTTTGAATCCGTGGTGGAAGAAATGGGGAGATATGAAGAATTAAAAAATGATATAAGGATCAAGGCGCGCGCCACCATGCCAAAAATTGAGTGTACTGATTGGGATAAATTTAGGGTAAAACTTGGAAATAAAGTCGGAGGAAATGTTACAGCACCATTATAAAATAATTAAAAAAAATTTAAAAAAAAGTAGTATAGAGGGAGTCAAAATGATACCACCCTCTATACTACTAAAAATAATTAAAAAAAAAAAAAATAAATAAAATAAAAATAATAATTTAAAAAAAAAAAAAATTCTTAATTTTCCTAATTTTTTCAAAATTATATTGGTGCAGTAAACAAATTTACATACCTATACAACATGTGTTTTTCACTGAGAATTATCGGCTCTGTTTACCTCGGCTATCAATTTACGCATGGGCCATAACCCGTGTAATTGAAACATTGTCGTTACAACATAAATTAATTACTATGTAATAATAGGGAGTGTTCAGCTTTAAATTATTATATAATTAATTATAAAATTAACAAAATAACGAACCATCACATGTTTTCTTTCGCCAATAGGTATTAATAAATAATTATAATATGCACACCATTTGTATGTTTGTATAGGAAACTGATGAGTATATATATGTTTGTTGACCTACAACAATTGGTCTCATCTCGTGTGTGCTATGTTGTTGATCCGTATGACGTCCGTCTCGTCTGTTTAATGGTAGCAGTCTATGCATATGTGTGTATTTGGCGATGTAATTGTGTAGCTCAAAGGTGCCGGCCTAAAAGATTTCTGCCTAAGAGCTTTGCAATTTCGGAAACCAAATTCACACATAGGCTCGTCTTACTTCGCTGGTTTCTCTTAATAGAGGAATTGGCAATGGGGTTCAAGGCGACCCAGAATGTGAGCCAACAGATGCGTGGGCTTAAGAAAGGTCCCAACACCCCAGTGGCTGGGTGCCGGCTAGAAATCTGCCCAGTCGCTGGGGTGTTGTGCACGAGTGGAGGCTTTTGCTATTTTTTTTTTTTAATTTTTACAAATTATTAATATCTTTATACGCGATAGACCTAATCGTGTAATCTCTCTATAAAATGGACACCTAATTTACATGTTCATAACACGTGTAATTGGAACATTGTCGTCTGCTTGGTGTGATTATAACATAAAAATTAGTTCTGTTCAATAATTTTCAATTTCTTCTAATAATTTTCCAATTTCTTCGTTAAAAGCGATATTGTAGAAACGCATATCCGTAAACGAATCTTTGATTTTAAACTGTTTTATAAAATTAGTTTGATAATGTTTCGGTAGTGTTTCTCCGATCCTATTTAGTCGCTTCATTATATAAATTTGATACTTATACCGGCGACATAATTGCCGGTTTAATATTGTAAATGCAACGTTTTTTATCGCAGCGTAATAAATTACGCTGATATTTCATGTATTCGATATCACATAGTATTGTCATTTTACCGTGTTTTATTTTAATACTGTAGAAACAACAGCGTAAAAATCCTTCATCCAAATCATTATTAAACGTCCAATTCGTTGTGTATTTTATTATCCATTTTGTTTTATATATTTTATATACCTATAAATTTATATGTTCAATTGGACGTGAAAAAAACATGATGTATTTATGACACCAATTTTGAATATTTCGTGGTTGGTGGGAGACAATTTCATCGTTAACTATTTTTTTGATTTTTTGGGGGTGGTGGAGTAGTATAGAGGGTGGAGAAATGATGCCACCGTTAGGTGGTATCATTTTGACTCCCTCTATACTACTAGAATACCAGGGGACCGTTTCACTAAACTTCGTACGACTGAGATGTTCGTAAGTGCAAAACTAAAATGGACAACAAAGTTTGCATTAGCAGCCTATTTTGGGAAATCATTGGTGGATTTCTTCAGATTTCATGATCTCTAGGTGGTAAATGAATCGCGGGATTAATAAACTGCGTTAATGTGTGAAGTGAATTTATAGAAATCTTCATCCGAACAATTTTCTTGTACAAAGTTTACTGAAACGGGCACCAGGGGGGCTGTTTCACTAAACTTCGTACGACTAAAATGTTCATACATGTAAGTATGATAGTCTGTAAATTTCACATTAACAATGTTTTCTTATAAACAATTATTGGATTTACATTTATTGAGCATATGCAGCCTATGCTGATTATAAATTGTAAATATATCAATTGAAATTTCCAGACGATCCTAAATTTGCACTTACAGACATTTTAGTCGTACGAAGTTTAGTGAAACGGGCCCCTGGCTTGTGTCTTTTTTGATATCATGTTTACAATGAAGGCTCGGAAAGTGAGCTGAGGAATTCTTACCATGTCCTAGCTGCGCCTGATAAACTTGAAATCAACACACTAGCCATGTACACTTCAACCTCTCTACAATGGCCAACAACCGGAATGAATAAAATTGGCCACTGTAGAGAGGTGGCTGTTGTATAGAGGGGTATTATTATAGGAATGAATGGCATTTTTGTGTAATTTATCGGGGTATAAACTTGGAAAAGTCGCGGGAATACTGGACGAAGGCCGGAAGGCCTCGTTCCCAGTATTCCCGCGACTTTTCCAAGTTTATATCCCCGATAAAGTCCACAAAAATGCCATTCATTCCTTATAATTCCAGCATTTGAAATAAATTCATCAAGAAAATGTGTTTATTTTCCGTTTTCTTAAGACTTATTTTAACTGCGCCTCACGGTTATGGAAAGTAGTTCGGCGTGGGAGTTTAATGGGATATAAATTTTGGACAGAGACTTGCTACGGGCCAATCAAATGTTAGGGAATTGTGAAAATATTTTTGTGCTGGAATTATAGTGTATTACATGTACACACATGAATGTAAATCTTAATCGGCCAGTTTGGCTGTATGTACATGAGGAAAGTGAGTAACTAATTTGTGGCTGTGACTGGAGAAATGAGGCTTATGGCACCAGTGTAACTCCTGATTAAATACACACTCCTGTTGGCTGATAATGATCTATATTGCTTGTTTGAAATGTGGGAGGTGTTTCATTGATGGAATGGTGCAGGCCCTGATCGGACTATGCGGATGCACAGTTTGATCAGGATCTACACTGGTCACAAGAACCTATAAGCCCTATTTCTCCAGTCACATTTACTTGCATGTTATTTTTCAGACCATTCCATTTATCAGAAAGGGTATTGTTTTTTAGAACTAAGTACATATCCACAAACTGTGAGGATCCTGATGCAGGGTTAATTCTAGTAGGGGCCCATTAGCCCACATTTGTCATAAATGACCCAAAAAATAAATAGTGAGGGCCACAATGGCACATAACATTTAGAAATGATCCAGAATTATGAATCCAATGGGCCACATACCCATGGAGAAGTCACAGAGGAAGAACAAAAATAAAATGTGAACATGATTTATTTATAACTTGAATTATTATTTTAAACTTAACAAGGTACGTTTTTATTATGCCCCGCCACTGAATGGTGAGGGGGGCATATAGTGTTACCGGCGTCCGTACGTCCGTATGTCCCGAAACCCTCAGGTAAATGGCTTATAATTTCTGTTTCCTTGCTCGGATCTGCTTCACATTTCACACACGCATTGCTCCAATGGTCCTCTGCCACCCTGTGACAAATCCACATTCGTCCCGCCCCCGCTAAGCCCAGGGTCAAGGTCACAGAGTTGGTGCGTTTGAAACTTTTAACGCTCGGGGTAAATGGCTTATAATCAAATATGCCTCTTTTTCTTTGGCTGCCAGCGGGGGCATTCGTGTGCTGACAGGCCACATTTCTAGTTGTATTATGAAAGTCTGGCATGTGTACATGTAACAATATTGATCATTTTCGGGCGAAAAATACCAATATTTTGTTTGTGGGCCTACACGTGACTTTGGGTGTATATGTATGTTCATTATGGCCATATCTTGTAATATGCCCGGTCATGTGCCCGGTCATGTGCCCTGTCATGTTGCTTTCGAGCTATCATGCAACTACATGTGATGTGATTGTGATCTTTTGTCTTTCTATTGTTATCGTCTTGTCCTATTGTTACAGGTTATCAGTCGTGCGACTTTCATTTGACACAAGTTACAATGCCTTTCTATAGCTTATCGTGTATGAATCTTGTGACTTTTATCTATGTACATGTATATGGTTTGTTCAATGTGTCTGTGACTGGAGAAATTGGGCTTCTCGGTTTTGCGGCCAGTGTAGGTCCAGATCAGCCTGTGCATCCGCACAGTCTGATCAGGATCTGCACTGTTCATCATTCCATCAAATGCCACACATCCATGCTGCCCTTAATATGACCTTGACCATTTGACCTTGACAACTTTGAACTTTTTCCCACATTAAAAAGTTCTCCGGATTTTCGAAATTCTGTCATAACTTCTATATCCCTTAAACAATTACTTAAATATTTCAACACAGTATACCTGTGGACAAATGCCACACATCCATGCTGCCGTTAATGTGACCGTGACCTTTTGACCTTGACAACTTTTAACTTTTTCACACATTAATAATTTCGCCGGAGCTTCTCATTTCTGTCATCATTTCTATATCCCTTGATGGATTGCTTCAATACTTCAATACATAAAACTTGTGGACAAATGCCACACATCAACACTGCCCTAAATATGACCTTGACCTTTTGACCTTCATAAATGTGCTTGTGAATACTTATCACTTTGGTTAATTTCATAAAATGTTTGTACTAGTATGCGTAGAGCAAAACATTCTTAACCCTTTCAACACTACAGACCTGTATAGTGGTATTGGCAAACAGTGTAGATCCAGATGAGCCGGCTCGTCACGAGCCGGCTCATCAGGAACTGCACTTTTTGCAAGTAATTTTCATATTTTTTAAAGCAAAAAATCCCCTTTTCATAATTGGACTAGTCTGGCAGATGGATTAGTTGCAAAATTAACAAAATCCATACCAGTTACTTTGGGATGAAAGGGTTAACCAAATTATCTCCCATATTTATCACAGTTTCTGATAGTATAAATAGAGGATCTCAAATGAGATTGAAATAAACAAATCATACACAATTTATATGCCGAGCCTTTGGCGAGGTACATATGATTGCTGACTAGTTTCAGCAATCGCATATCAAATGGAAACAAGTTGGAGATTCTGATTATCATACGACTTCATCCTCCGAATAGCAGGGGGACGTTTTACTATACTTCGTACGACTACAATATTTGTAAGAGTGCAAAATTATCATAGTCTGTATATTTCATATTAATAATGTTTTTTAAAAAACAATTATTGAATTTACATTTATTGAGCATAGGCTGCATATGCAGTCTATGTTCAATAAATGTAAATCCATCAATTGAAATTTCCAGACGATCTTAAATTTGCACTTACGAACATTTTAGTCGTACAAAGTTTAGTGAAACGGGCCCCAGATATCCAATACATTTCTGTGAACAATCGCCATTGACTATTTTCACATTTATTTGAAAATCTCTAAAAGAGAAAATAAATGAAATAAAGTTTTAATACTAACAATAAAAGTATTATAAATATACCATATAACAGTTTCTGTTCTATGAAAACACATTATGTTACCAACGGGAGAACAGTAGTTGTACTGAGCTACTGATGCTTCTAATGATGTTTAAAACTTGATCAGAACCATGGCAAATACGGTCGTCTGCTGAGTTGCTTTTTAGCAATAGAATTCCACATTTGCTATGCAACTTTTGTCACCTTTCGACATCATTTACAGAAAATATCACAGTATTTGGCAACGTCTGCGCATTGAATGTACACATGACCGAATGGCACGTTGAGTCATTGCTTCCAATTCTTCCTGAAGAGCTACTTCAAGCTGTCTAACATTATCAGGTGGATTTGGTCTTGAGCAAACTCTGCGTCCCAGCTCATCCCAGACATGCTCTATAGGATTCATGTCTGGGCTGAGAGATGACCAGGGCATGACATTGACGTTACTACCAACCACGCTGAAATTGGGTTGTTACACAAGCTGTATGGGGTCAGGCATTATCGTGTTGGAAATATTGCAATGTGGACATTCAATGCGCAGACGTTGCCAAACATTGCTCAACGCCCAAGGTGGGTGGTATTTAGTACACTAGGTACTGAATACGGTCAATTCATCATTGTGATCAGTGTAGGTGAACCATTTTATGCTTTGGATGATCAATATTTACTATACATGTAGTCTGTTTCACGAAAGCTGCCCAAATTTTTTTAGAATTTCAGAAATACTTGACCGATTTTTAAAATTTAACTTTTGTTTTCTTAGTTAGATCATATCCAAGCTATCTAGCTAGGTTTCGGAGTCAATTTCCAAATTTTTATTTTTTTTGACTCCTTACCACTTTTTCCCCCATGTTAAATTCCCATAGACATCAATTTTACGTAATAAAATCAATATTTGACCGAATTTCACGAAATAAAAAGAAGGCTCATTCTTAAATTTTCCTTTAATTTAATATTATCGAAAAAAATATTGTTTTTGAATTGTTTATATGGCCGTAAAATTTGGGCAGCTTTCGTGAAACAGACTATAGGAAAGTTTCCAAATTGTGTTCTCTTTACTGCAGTTTTTGAAAGGTGTTGTTGTCTTTTCATTATTTACACAATCTCTTTAAGTACATGCATCTAATGTTTTGGTGCAGTAGTTGCAGATTAGATTCAACATTAAACAACATAAATATCGAACCATTTATATACTGTAAAGTTTCTTTTGACCTTAAGTATATTATGTGATCGGCAGTTTGACACCGAATCCATTATGCTCACGCAGTAACATGGTACACGTCACATGAAATTACATCAACAAGGTGGATTCTCTGGTTCTGTACTTACTGAACCATTTAACGATTAATTTAAGAGATAATGGTGAAAGCATTGCAAAAAAAAGTCTGTCGAACGCGGATGCCACCGGCGGCATATTGAAGAAACTGTGACAAACGGGTGAACCAAAAGTGTTGAGTCAAAGGGTGAAGGTCATATGTAGTATGGCATTGCAGGTGTAGCATACATGCAAATGAATGAAGTATGGAAATATTGAAGCAGTTAAGCAACTTATGTAGATGCTATGGCCAGTTTGAGAAACTGTGACAAACTGGTTAACCGAAATTGCTAAGTCCTTTCAGCAGCCCTGTGAAGGTCAAAAGGTCAAGGTAATATAAAATATGACAAGACAGGTGTAGCACACATACCAATGAATGATGTGTTGAAATATTGAAGAACTTGAGCAACTTATGTAGAAGATTCTGTGTAATTAAAAGAAGAATCTCCAACGCATTGCATTTGATCAGAAACAACGCATTTGATCAGAAACAGCATTTTTTTTTTTATTATTATTATTTTTTGGATCGGAGGTAAAAAAATCTAAAAATAAATCGGAAATTAATTTTGTTATTTTTTTCCACATTGTCAAAAAATCAGGTCGGCGGATCTGTAAACCAACAAATAAAAAAAAAATGGCCTTATAGTAATTAAATGCGTCACCTGAAAAAATAATATTTTCGGCAGATTATAAAGTACATGTATGATCATTGCACATCAAAAACTAAATACAAAAAATAAATAGTAATGTCCGTTAACATTTTAAGGAAACACGGTTATCTCCCCTGATATTAGTGGAAATTTTCTTCTGATATAAAATGTATAATAATGCCAATCAATACGTGGTGTAATGGTGAATGGATGTTTATTTTACCAGAAAATGTCTCAGATGATGTCTCTGATATAAAGAACATTTTGTGCCTGCTGGGTGGGCATGTAACACTAACTATTCATCACTGTTCTTGTTCAATGAGCAATTATACAAGAACTGTATGTCAAAATGACACATAATTTACACATTTAACCCTTAGAGTGCGGGAACCGAAAATAGTCGTCTGCTGCCGTGTCATATTTTGTCTCTTCTCTCAGTAAAAACATGGTTTTTCAGCATTTTAGAATCATTTCCATTGGAAATGATTCTAAAGTGCTGTCAAACCATGTTTTTGATGAGAAAAATGGAAAATAAAAAATAAACAGCAGACGACAAATTTTAGTTCAGCATTGTAAGGGTTAACGTCCAATATATTGTAGATATATCAGTTTTTTATGGCGTAAGATGGTAGATGGTATGTTTCATGTTCATTTTGGACTATTCCAATATTCAAAAAAGTTATATTGTTTCCCAATCTTAAATGTAATGACAAAGGCTGCAGATCCTGATCAGATGCTCATCTGATGTATAATGTTTGCAAATGTTGGCTTTACGGTCTGAATTGTTGAAAGGGCTAACTTTGAATACTGTTAACCCATACACTGCTGAATTAAATTTTGTCTGTGTTTTATTATCCATTTAAGTTATCAAAGACATGGTTTTACAGCACTTTAGAATCATCTCCAAAGGAAATGATTCTAAAGTGCTGTAAAACCATGTTTTCAATTAGAATAAAGAAAAGCTATTAAACAAAAGCTGACGACAATTTTTGTTTCCCGCGTTCTAAGGGTTAAAGGAATGAAACATGTACAGTTTTGCTTCTGCATTCAGCCAATGAAGAGACAGAGATCAACCATGTGCCATGTGCCATGTGCTACGAGACGTTGGATGGTATGGGGCTCCGCGACCCAGAGACGATCTGTGCTGACCTCCCGACCTGCCAGGATGACGAAACATTCAATGAGGTGGAACATACCATTAGAAAACGAGAAGTACATGTATGTATCCAGTTTTCCCTACTTTCTAAACCAATCGCTGGCCAGTATTATATCCAAGTTAATTACATTTTGCTGGATTTTGTCCTAATTTCTTGTATTTAACTACTGTCTGTTTCACAAAAGCTGCCCAAATTTTACGGCTATATAAACAATTCAAAAACAAGATTTCTTTTGATAATATTAAATTAAAGGAAAAATTAAGAATGAGCCTTCTTTTTATTTCATGAAATTTGGTCAAATAATGATTTTATTGCGAAAAAACAATTTCCCCATGTTAAATCCCCATAGACATCTTCACGGAGTGAAGATAAATCCCCATAGACATCTTCACGGAGTGAAGATGTCTATGGGGATTTATCCGATTTAACATGGGGAAATTGTTTTGAATTTTAGAAATACTGGGTCGATTTTTAAAATTTAACTTTTGTTTTCTTAGTTAGATCATATCCAAGCTATCTAGTCAGGTTTCGGGGTCAATTTCCAAAATATTTCGTTTTTTGACTCCTCCCACACTCCTTTGCCTCTTTTTCCCCCATGTTAAATTCCGATAGAGAAATCGATTTTTCGTAATAAAACCAATATTTGACCAAATTTCGCGAAATAAAAAGAAGGCTCATTCTTAAATTTTCCTTTAATTTAATATTATCGAAAAAAAATATTGTTTTTGAATTGTTTATATGGCCGTAAAATTTGGACAGCTTTCGTGAAACAATTGTAATTCACAGTACACCTTTACATGTAGGAAATTTTTAAAATATTTTATTTTTAGTCTTGTTTTTCTCAATGAAAGAAAATGTTGTGACCACTCATTTGAACCGTCTATGATACGGTTCAAATGGTGGTTACGACATATACGTATGGATATGGACAAACTACAGTGAAACATTAAAGGCATCAGTAGAAAAATAGGTGCTAAGTCTAAAAAGGACTTAGCCCCCTTCCTCCACTAATCTCTTCAATCGTAGTCAATTGGGAGTTCTGTGATCCAGGTTCGACAATGTACAGCCGTGGGTAAACGTTTGCCATGGCACGAGGGAACTGTTTGAACCCCAAGGCCTTGGGCCGTGGGTTCAAACAGTTCCCGAGGGGCACGGCAAACGTTTACCCACGGCAGCACATGATAGAGCATTATTGATACATTTCCGTCGGAAACATCATGCAATTTGAGTATATACAATGTATGCAGTACTTTGATAACCTTGGGGCCGTTTCACTAAACTTCGTACGACTAAAATGTTCGTAAGTGCAAACTTATGATAGTCTGTAAATTGCACATTAATAATGTTTTCTAATAAACAATTGTTGGATTTACATTTATTGAGCGGCTATGCTCAATAAATGTAAATCCATCAATTAAAATTTCCAGACGATCCTAAATTTGCACTTACGAACATTTTAGTCGTACAAAGTTTAGTGAAACGGCCCCCTGCTTCATTCAAACAGATGATTTACAGATGCAGATTCCTAGGCCGCAGTACACGTCGCGAGATACGGCCGCATCAATTTCAAATTTTCGGTGCGACCATTGTGAACTGGTCTGGTGACGTAATGGCGCATTCTAGTAACGTCATGCGACACATGCATTATGTAGGTGTTACCTTGACCCCGGATGAGCAGTGTCTAAGCCATTGTCAAACAGCACGCGCTGTGTGTTTGAACATGGCTGTTAGCGGTGTCGAACAACGGCAGTTATGCTGCATCATGTGTTGTAGTTACACATGCTATGTGTAAACCTGCCCTTTCTTCCACTGACTTCTTCAATTAACCCTTACTACGCTGAATTAAATGTTGTCGTCTGCTGGAAATGTCAAAACCAGTTTTTTGTTAAGAATTAAAGCAAAAATGAAAAACAGCAGACGGCAATTTCCGTCAACAGCGTAGGAAGGGTTAAGTCGTTCTGCATGTAAAGTTTAGGGAGGTCCTACTGTCATCGGTTGCTCATGTTGTTTCAGGGGAAGATGTCGTGTGTGGTTTGTGAATACGTCGTGAATCTACTGGACGATTTAGTGCAGGATAATGCGAGCACACAGACCCTGAATCGTACCCTAAATATAATTTGTAATAAGCTGCCGCACAATGTAAGACCTGCCGTAAGTATGTTCTTCAATCTTAACCTTTTCACCCCTACATAACTGGAATGAATTTTGATATGTTAATTACCCAAATAATCCAATTATCACAAAATGATTTTCAGACTAATCCAATTTAAATGAAAAAGGGGGTGTTTTTGTTTTTATATGCCCGTTTGAAAAAACGGTACGTATTATGTATTCACCTTGTACGGGCAGGCGGGCAGGCAAGCACAGCTTGTCCACGCGATAACTACTGTCTGGGAAATTTTTAACATTTATGAAATAGTGGACCAATTTTAAAAATTTGACTTTTGTTTTCTTAGTTAGATCATTTTCAAGCTATCTAGCCAGGTTTCGGAGTCAATTTCCAGAATTTTTATTTTTTTTGCCTCCTCCCACACTCCCCTACCTCCTTTCACCCCATGTTAAATTCCCATAGACAAATAAATTTATCGTAATAAAATAAATATTTGACCAAATTTCACGAAATAAAAAGAAGATTTATTCTTAAATTTTCCTTTAATTTAATATTATCAAAAAATATATTGTTTTTGAATTGTTTATATGGCCGTAAAATTTGGGCAGCTTTCGTGAAACAGACAGGGTAGATGGGGAACGGTACAATTTATTATGTCGCTTCGGCGCCGGTTTTGGTTTGCTTGTGATGCTGTTGTCCGCCATTCCGTCGCTAGAAGGGCGTGGCTCCGGTGGTCGGGGGCGGGGTCAATCCAATCGGGGTCTGTCCGGGGGTCACACTTCCGGCTGGGGCCGTTCTACAACGAAGACTCAGTAGAGTTATACTTAATGGATCGTAACCAAATTCGGTATACATGTTTATAATGTGAAGATGCAGAAGCCTATTCATTTTCGAAAATTTCCGATAACTTATTTCATTTTTGCACTCTGTAACCTTGTCCACACAATAACTCTCAAGTTCTACTTAACAGATTGTAGGATTGCTTCAATACTTGGACACTTGAATCACCTGACAATTTCTCACTCACTCATGCCACCATTAACACGATCTTCGGAGGTTATTGGAAGTTACTATTACAGTATACAGTTGAGCACCAGTATCTCGAAGTCGAAGGGAGATCATATTTTAGTCGAGATAGGACTAGGTTCGAGATACCGAGGAAGTGACATGGTCAAATATTTTCGCAAAGAAATATCAAATCATGTTACCCATCACATCACCAGTAAACAATAAAGGAATAATGAAACAAAACATGTGTTGCTTTTATTATTTTATATACCAATTAATTGACAAACAACAATATGAATATTACATACATTATATACATGTATTCAATAGACAATATGTCACTCACTAACAAGGAAATAAAGTTGTGTTTACATAATGAGTAAAATATAATACAAGAAACAGAATAGTACATGTTTTAAACGAAACGAAATTGACACCGTCACTGCAGTCAGGTCTCGTGAAGAAGTCCTTGATCATCCCTTGCTTCGTACACCGGCATCTATACAGATGTATGAAGAATGCCGTGGACTTTGACAGGGCGTTAAGAATGTCATGTGGCACGTCGTGATATGCTTAATGAATCGTGTCAAACACTCAAACAAATCTAGGTGGATCAATTAAGCAAACAACCCGGGGCAGGTGTGAATTTATTTTGTTAATAGGTTTTGAAAATTAGTGTTAACTAAATTGATCTTGGCAGCCAGGCACTTAGGTGATTTACCCAAGCGTTTATGTGATCGAGATCGAGCGAAGTGATTTTTAACGTATTTTTATACGTAGGGGACAGAATGAACAGTCGAGATAGAGAACATGTTCGAGATAGGGCATGTTCGAGACAGCCGAGGAAATTTACATTAAACAAATAAGGATATAATTTGGGACTTTAGCGAATCATCGAGAAAGGAGATACCATCGAGATACTGACGTTCGAGGTACTGGTGCTCGACTGTAGTTTATATTTCCACAAAAAAATGACAAAGTTTTGGCATTAAACACATTAAATCTAAAAATATTTAATTGTATTATAAAGTACCTTTTCATCAATAACAAAAAGTCCTCCTCCCCCTCCCCTCCCCAAAAAAAAAAAAAATTAATGAAATTCCATCAAATATTGATTTATTGGGAAAAACGATTTTCCTATGGGAATTCAACATGAATTTAACTAGATTTTTTGTAATACTTTTTTATTTCTGGACGAATTTCAAAACCTAACTTTTGCTTTTGTTTTCTTATTTACATCATCTCCAAGCTATCTCGCCAGGTTTTGGACTCCCAACATTTTTTATTTTTCGTCCCTTCTCCTTTTTTTTTGCTCCATGTTAAATTCGTTATTGCAATAAAATCAATATTTGATGGAATTTCATCATATAAAAAAATTGGAAAGGGTGACTTTTTTGTTGTTGATGAAAAAGTACTTACATTTAAATATATATTTGATTTAGTGTGTTAAATAGCCAAAAGTTCATCGGCAGCAAAACGTGGAACAGACACAAGGTGTGGGATCATGTATTTCCGAACGGCGTGACGTCATGTTTTTTCGATGTGTTTAATGTATATTTCCTTTAATATCTTTCTAATGGAATTACATTTTTTTTTTTAAATAAACCTCAGCAAATGCGGTACACGTTGCCTTTTATTGTATAGGCAGCTTTAATCTCATAATTCTGTCGTTTTGACGAAGAATTGGTTACCGTAAATAAAAACTAGAGCATGTGAATGTAAGTAATAAATTGTACTCGATTCTTTGTGAAAGTTATAAGTTATTGTAAATAACTTTCATAAAACACATATGCCATCGTATTTCATGCACTACATATCATCAAAATCCGTGTTTGTTAGGAAGATTTTAAAGAAAATAATATTATACGTCACAGATTACGTCACATCGTAACCATGTGATCCCACACCTTGAGACAGTAACTAACATGATGACAAAGCAACAAATTCTGCCAATTCTAAGAATGCCCCGAAAGTTGTTCTGTACTCGTACCAAGTTTGGTAACCTATTTTTAAGATTGGTCAATATCTACAGCATAACTTTGCTGCATACCTCAGGGTTTACACTAACCTAGATATTCAATCAACACTAAAGTTTATTTACAAAATGTCATTATACGAAGTATGTCGAGAGGTATATAGTTTTCGTAATTCCGTCCTTCTGTTTGTCCATGCGTCCACATTTTTGGGTACCCATTATCTCTGTAACAGTAAGTTGGATTGACCTCAAACTTCATATACCTCATCATCATCCATATGTTCATTCCATACCACACCTATGCGGCCTTCATGTCCAACGTCAAGGTCAAATTACTTTAAGTTTTTTTTTAATATTTGTGTTAAAGTTTTTATTTGTCGGTTCAGGTGGCGGCCGGGGGTATATGTGAGCCCCTGCTCTCTTACTCTAGTTTTATTGTGTTTTACCGGTACATAGCAAACTTGATCATCATGCTACAATTTCCAAGGCCTATTTTTAAGACTTGTCGATAAAATAATGCCAATTTCTTATGTGTGGCTGTAACTGGAGAAATAGGGCTGATAGGCTTTATTACCAGTGTAGACTGTTTGCCATTCCATCAATGAAACACATATCATACAAGCAATATAGATTTTTAGCACGCCTTTCGAAGAAAGGAGTGCTTATGGCATACCTCCGTCGTCGTAGTCAGCGTCTGTCCGTCTGTTCGTCCGTCCATCCGTCTTCAAAAATTCGAAAACTTTCCTTTCACCAAACGTTTTTTGTTATTGACATAGTCATGCCTTTCACTAATGATTCTCTATCGTACTGTGACAAATCCACGATGCTCAGACACCTGCTAACTCCTAGGTCATGGTCACAGTCTTAGTTCTTTCATAAACTTAACGTTTCCTTTCATTGCTCTTATTGATATTTTACACAGCCCTTCCTTTAATGTTTCCCTATCCTGCCATGCCAAATCCATGACCCTCAGACCCCTGCTAACTCCAAGGTCGAGGTCACAATCTTAGCGCTTTCACAAACTTAACATTGGGGGACATTTGTTATAAGTTCTGTTTCCTTTCACACAGCTTCTTGATATTTGTTAAACTAAAGCACCAGGTGCCCTTCGTTGTCTTCTGTTATCAAGCTACAGGACTGTGCTATTTGATCAGGAGCTACACTGGTCACACATACAATGAGCCCCATTTCTCCACTCACAGCCACATGTGATGTTTCAGTGCCTGGGTGCAATTCCTGTGTTGATACAAATGATTGCCCGAGGCGTGGATCCCAAGCAGGCATGTCAGGCGGCCCTCATCTGCCTCAGTATGTATATTATCGCCATAAAATTTATTATTGGAAGGATTTATCTGGTATTAAACATTTTAAAAGTGCAACAATACTGGCTGAAGCTAGTATTGTTCAACTTTTCAAAGTTAAAAGTTATGACATTTTGTGCCAAATAACAATATGGTGGATACAAAAACATCTCTCAAAGCAAATGGAAAGATAACGAATGTGAGTATTTCTTATTAATGTGTTTCGCATTTGAAATTTCGAATTGATGGAAACAGTCAAGGTGTTTATTGATATACTGCGCTCCAGATAAGCTGCGTATTTGCGTAAATACCCAATTAAAATTGCCAAAAATCCAATTGAAATCAGAAGTAGTGCGTATCAAAAAGCAATGAAAAATTTGTGGTATCTTTATCATGCTACAGAAAACAATAACAGGCCACACATATAGCATATTTTCTTATTTTTCCATGAAAACACATCTTGGTATTTCATTAGAATTGTCTCCAAGGAAATACCAAGATGTGTTTTCATTTAGAAGCAAACTATTCAATGAGTGCGGTCTGCTAATGTGTAAACAGTTGTGTGATTATATTTTACACAATTAAAATTTTGAAATACCCAATTGCTTCAGAAATGATGGAGTGACAATACTCGATTACTAATTCCTTATCTGGAGCACGGATATACAAACCATATGCTCGGATTTAGCTACTCTCGGCCAATGAAAATGCTCAGAATCATATACATCATTTGGTGTCGGAATTATTGTTTCATATAATCACAATATAGGCCATCAACTATTTAACATAATGTGTTTTCTGTTAATTTTGGACTATTATTTACAAAATTTGTATTGCAGATCCTTATGAGACGGCTCGTTAAGAGCCAGTTCGTTGGGACTTAAAGTGTTTACAAATGTTGGCTCTATGGTCTGTAATGTTGAAAGTAATTATTGAAACTTAATTTTCTGTTGCAAACATTTATTAAAGTTTGTCATTATATGATATTGTCAATATACTATTAAAGGCCTTTAATTAGTTAATTAATTAATTAAGGAATTAGTTAATAAATGTTGGAATAGTGTGTTATCAACCATCATCAATGAAATGTATTGTGTCTGTATATTAACAGCATTTTGACGTAACTTATATTTCTGTTTGGCCCTCACATACGTTTTATCTTCCTTGTTACTTGAGAATTTAATCTGGTTATTCCCATTATGAAAGTAATACGATTAGTATTAATCCTATTACTTTTGGGGAGTGGGGATCAGTAACTCTGATATAGTGAGGACCTGGCACTAGATCAGGTTGTTATAATTTCAGGGTTGAATATATTTTTTTTCTGTAAATATTCAGTTCTGATTTTGAGATATTCCCCCCCCCGTCATCCCTTTCCTAAAATGACCATAGCTCCATAGCTGTTAATGGGCCATTAAACACCGTGTGGCTTATGGGTTTTTGCGACCAGTGTACATCCAAATCAGCCTGTGCATTCAATGAAACACCCGTCATACTTCTAAGAAGCAACATAGACTGTTATCAGGCTACAGGAGTCTGCTATTTCATCGGCAGCTACACTGGTTACAAATGCCATAAGCCCCATTTCATCAGTCACAACCACAATTGAGACACGCCATGCGATTTTGTACCTTCGGACATCTATGTAATTTCTTTAAATATGTTTACAAAATTTACAATATTTTTCATAAACAAAGTCAAATATTGACAAAATTTTCAGAGTACATGCGGAATATAATTCTGCATGTACTCTGAACATTTGACGTTTGATGCCATATACAGGAAATATTGTAAATTTTGTAAACATATTTTATGAAATTACGCAAATGTCCGAAGGTACAAAATCTACGGAAGCCACTTCACTTTTTCTTTTATCTTTTCTTGAATTTTTGGAGATCTTTTCTTGAATTTTCAAGATGTTTTCTTGAATTTTCAAGTTCTTTTCTTGAATTTTCAAGTTCTTTCCTTGAATTTTCAAGATCTTTTCTTGAAAATTCAAGAAAAGACCTTGAAAATTCAAGAAAAGAACTTGAAAATTCAAGAAAACATCTTGAATAAATGGAAATTAAAAAAAAGTGAAGTGGCCCTAATGGGCTTCCGTAAAAATCGCATGGTGTGTCTCAAATGAATAAATAAACATAATTCTGTATGTGCCGACTCAGAAGATGCCAAACAGTCGGTGAGAGATGCCATCCTACAGCGAGATGTTGTCGAGGTGGCAGCCCAGATCAATAAACTTGGGGACGACGGTGTGGTATGTGTCTTCATAGTGCTACTCCTGGGCCTGTTTCACTAACCATTGTCTGATACTTACATGGTCTTCTCCTAATTACGGATGGGCTGTGGTCTAGTGGTTAGAGCATTGGGGGACATTTCACTAAACTTCATACATCTAAAATGTTCATAAGTGCAAAATTATGAGTCTGTAAATTTCACATTAACCCTTAGACTGCTACTCACAACAATTTTCGTCTGCTGTTGCTTTTATATATTGCCTTATTTCTCAATAAAAACATGGTTTGACAGCACTTCAGAATCATTTCCAATGGAAATGATTCTGAAGTGCTGTTAAAGCATGTTGTAAATTATTCTAAAGTACTGTCAAATCATGTTTTTGATGATAAAAATGGAAAATAGAAAATAAACAGCAGACAACAGAATAATTAAGATAGCGGTCTAAGGGTTAACAATGTTTTCTTGTAAACAATTATTGGATTTACATTTATTGAGCATAGGCTGCATGTCTATAGGGCATAGGGGTGCAAAAGTCGTCGGTCTATTTGTCCGTCCGTTTGTTTCTCCGTCACGTTTTCCATTATAGGAATGAATGGCCTTTTTGTGGAATTTATCGGGGTATAAACTTGGAAAAGTCGCGGGAATACTGGACGAGGCCTTCCGGCCTTCGTCCAGTATTCCCGCGACTTTTCCAAGTTGATATCCCCGATAAATTCCACAAAAAGGCCATTCATTCCTTATAATTCCAGCATTTGAAATAAATTCATCAAGAAAATGTGTTTATTTTCCGTTTTATTAAGACTTATTTTAACTGCTCCTCACGGTTACGGAAAGTAGTTCAGCGTGGGAGTTTACTGGGATATAAATTTTGGGCAGAGACTTGCTACGGGCCAATCAAATGTTAGGGAATTGTGTAAATATTTTTGTGCTGGAAATATTCTACTATAAATTCTTTACTGTATATCAATTGGCTTGTTGTCATTTCACATGGACCAGATTTAATCACAATCAATCAGTAAATCAACCAACCAACCAACCAACCAATTGATCTATCATTTCACATTATATTGACCTAATATATCTGCAGCTGGAATGTGCTATGTGTAAGGCACTTGTCCAGATGGTGGACCAACAGGCAGGGGAGAACGCAACAAAGCAGAAAATTAACAACACCCTGTACGAAATATGCGCTGGCCTGCCATCCCAGTACATGCAGGACTTGGTAACTGTTGCCATAGATAACCGTGCCAATGGATGTTATCCAATACTCCCATACTCAGTCACTGTAGATACATATTGGTGTAGTTTGTGAAGTAGTTTTCCCAGCTAACCTACTGTAACAAGTAGTAATTATAGTCAACAATACATACTTATAATTAGCCAGGTTTATAACGCAGTCTCCTATCCGAGTATTGATTTTCCATTTCCTGTCAAACAGGGCCTGGTTGCTCAAAAGCTCTGTTAGCTTAACAGACTGTTAAATCCTTAGCATTGCTAAGGATTTAACAGTCTGTTAAGCTAACAGAGCTTTTGAGCAACATTGCTAAGGATTTAACAGTCTGTTAAGCTAACAGAGCTTTTGAGCAACCGGGCCCAGGTATTCATTAAATCTGTAACTTATCGGGGTTACATCTTGCAATATGTGAAATAAATTGAGCGCGATACTGGCCAGTGATTGGCTTAGAAAGTAGGGCTAATTTTAATAAGAGTTGGTGTGGCTGTACTGGTTAAAACTATAACAATGTTCTTGGATACAATTTGTTTGTCAAACTAGGGGTTTCCCAAAACAAAGTGTCCAAATATTTATGGTTATTATGGTATGATTTTTAAGTTTCTTCTTTCCAACTTTCAATGTATACAGAGCTCCAGATAAGGTGCGTATTGGCGTATTTTCCGCAATTATTTTAGCTGAATACACATTGATTATCAAAAGTGGGAGTACACAATACCCACAGCAATGTGAAAATATGCATTGATTTTCAAATTGAGTAGTGAAAATACTGTCATAAAGTTGAAAATTCACTTTAATAGTTGAGCTTTTTTGTAGCTCAAATAAGTGAATTATTTAATTTGTTATATTTTTTTTATCATTTGTTCCATATTTAGTAATGAAGAAAATCAATAATCCATTTGTAAAAGTAAAATACGCAATGATTTTGAAATCAGGGGACACAAAGCTTAGCTGGAGCTCCGATGTATAGCTATGCTGACATAACATGTCATGCGCAAAAGTAAGAATACAAGCAAATTTGTCTATTTTTATGCAATATCTTTATGCTGTCAGTGTTCATTTCCTTGGAACATATTTCAACTATTTGTATTACATGACTATATAACATACATTTACTTATTTGTTCTCTCTTGATCTGTAATGAAAGAAGACTACTAAAACCATGACAAATTGTGAATAATATCTTATTTTTTTACCATTAAAGACCAGTTGGTATCTACAGTGTCTGTGTTACATGTATTGGATGATTTCCATTGCAACTACTGTCTGTTTCACGAAAGCTGCCCAAATTTTACGGCCATATAAACAATTCAAAAACAATATTTTTTTTCGATAATATTAAATTAAATGAAAATTTAAGAATGAGCCTTCTTTTTATTTCGTGAAATATTGGTTTTATTACGAAAAATTGATTTCTCTATGGGAATTTAACAAAATTTGGAAATTGACTCCGAAACCTAACTAGATAGCTTGGAAATGATCTAAGAAAACAAAAGATAAATTTAAAAAATCGGTCCAGTATTTCTGAATTTCTAAAAACTTTCCCCATGTTAAATGGGGATTTAGGGATTTAACATGGGGAAATCGTTTTTTCGCAATAAAATCAATATTTTACCAAATTTCACGAAATAAAAAGAAGGCTCATTCTTAAATTTTCTTTTAATTTAATATTATAATTTTTTTTTTGTTTATATGGCCGCAAAATTTGGGCAGCTTTCGTGAAACAGAGTATAGTCTACTTGCACCAACTTATGCACATCATCTGTACCATTGCCAGACAGGGACCTTGGAGTGTGTCGCCTGTGAACTTGTGGTGCGCTACATCGATGTGAAGGTTGGGGATAATGCCACCGCTGTCAATGACACGATATATGGCCTCTGTGCCGCTCTCACCGGCGAAATAACCGAGAAAATGGTATGTGTAGTAAACTCCTTGTCACTGGTATATGTGTTTTCCAAAAAATTATTTCAAGATTTTTTTTGTGAAAGAACACCCTTTACAGTGTTGAATTAAACATGGTTTGAGAAAACTTTAGAATCATTTCCAATGGAAATGATTCTAAAGTTCTGTCAAACCATGTTTTTATTGAGACAGAAGACAAAATGTAAAACAGCAGACGACAGTTTTCGTTTCCCGCCTTCGAAGGGTTAATACTGTTTGTTATTGTATAAATTGGGATTTCACAGTAATAATGCAAAACCGGGTATGGAAGGTCATCGAGCCAATTCCCACCTTTAAATATAAGCTATGAAAAAAATAAAAATAATAATAATGCAATGTTTTAATACATAATGCACTGGTGTAATAGATATGCAAATGAGATTGCTACAGAATTGTTGTGTGCTGTTGTTTCACATTTCGTCATTTTTCATAATAAAAACTTAAGTTTTGTTACAATTTAGAATCATTTCCATTGAAAATGTTTCTAAACTCCTGCCAAGCTATGTTTTCGTGGAGCTAGGTGAAAACTTAATAAACATCAGATGATAGAAAAGTTACTTCAGCACTGTAAGGGTTAAGATCGACATTGCAGCTTGCACCCTCAGTTTTGCTTGTAGCATGTAGTCTATGAATTGGTCAAACTATTCTGTTAACTCTTTGCATGCTGGGAAACTTGTGGGCTATAAATAGTTCAAAACTAGCGGACAAGAATTCATCATATTTTCTTGTATTTCTCCCCGTAAATATCATGAATATGTCTTGGAATTTCATTAGAATTGAGTCCTGAGGACTCAATTCTAATGAAATTTCAAGACATATTTACAGAGAAATAAAACATATAATCCTAATTCGTTTGGCGGATATTTTCGCCGCTAGCATGCAATGAGTTAACTAACTACTAACCTGTTATTTCACACAACACATGCCCGATAGTAGGTTGATATCTGACTTGGAGTTTACTATGCTTACCATATGGTTGATGTTGTGTCATTTGGGGACAGCCAAAAATGTGCAGACTGAATATTCAGCTAATCACCAACATTGTAGTTTGATCTGGGTCGATTGTGGATTGCAATCTTCATGTAACTGTTGAAGTCCTAGTAATATGGTACTAATGTTGAACAATTATTTAACCCTTAGACCGCTATACAGAACAATTGTCGTCTGCTGTTGCTTTTATATCTTGCCTTATTTCTCAATAAAAACATGTTTTGACAGCATTTTCGAATCATGGAAATGATTCTGAAGTGCTGTCAAACCATGTTTTAAAGTGTTCTAAAGTTCTTTCAAAGCATGTTTTTGATGATAAACATGGAAAATAGAAAATAAACAGCAGACGACAAAACAATAAGATAATAATATTTTGTCATCTGCTGTTTAACTCTTTCTGCTCTACCTTGACTATTTCATGTTTCATTAATTTTCCTTCTTAGCACTCGCTGGTGATAAGACTTGAAGTCGAAGTTACGCCAGTATATTGTCAAAAGCAAAGCATATATATTATTGGGTGTATATTGGGACCTTTGGCACTCTCGTTTATATGCCGAAGATGCTGGCTAACCATGCTTTTATTGAGAAAGAAGACAACATGTACAACAGAAGCAGATGACAATTCATGTTTCCTGCATTATAATGGTTAATTACTCATACAGCCAACTTTGTGATGTTTATATCCATTTGCAGTGTTATCGAGATGCCCCCAAGATTGTGGCAGCGATAGAGAAGGGACTCAACCCATCAAAGATCTGTCAGGACGCCAAGCTCTGCCCAAGTATGTACTAAAAACATATCAGTTTTTATGTGTGATATGCTGTGATACATGGGGTGTATTGTGTCTGACCAGTGTGGTCCCAGACCAGCCTGGGCATCAATGTAATCGGTGTTTGGCTTGCGTCAGAATTACTTCCCTTGAAAGTTGATAACGCCATTTGCTTTGCTATTTATAGAGTCTACAAAGTAATACTAATGAAAGTCAAATCAAGCCGAATGCCTGTGGTCTGATCAGTAGCCGATGTCACCAACATTGCAAAGTATACTTTTCTAGCAAAGTATTCTTTGAGGGAGTAATCATTTATTTTTCCCGAAATACATTAGTTCATATAGAACTAACGACTGCATATATTATTGAGTAAAAGTATGCAGAATTATTATACTGAATGTATTACATTATGACAGCCAAAATGGCTGTGATAATGTAATAAATTCAGTATAATAAAAATTAATAAATTTATCCTCAAATTGAAAATTTCTCCCTCAAAGTATACTTTGCTAGATATGTATACCTTGCAATGTTGGTGAAATATGCTACCGATCAGGTCATACACTGTATTGTGATGGGTTCAATTTGTTCAAACATGTTTGATAGGATCTACAATTTCCAAGAACTACTCTCTAAGAAAGCAAAGGACGTGGTGCTTTCCCCTATATTTGTAGAGAAAACGTTCTCACAGTGCTGTAAACAATATCTGAACAATAATATTGGCCAATCAGATTGACTACCTACCTGTCGATTTTGTGAGGGTATTGTGTATTAACCCTTAGAGTGCTACTCACAACAATTGTCGTCTGCTGTTGCTTTTATATCTTGCCTTATTTCTCAATAAAAACATGTTTTGAAGGAAATGATTCTGAAATGCTGTCAAAGCATGTTGTAAATTATTCTAAAGTGCTGTTGAAGCATGTTTTTGATGATGCAAATGGAAAATAGAAAATAAACAGCAGACGACAAAAAAACAACAATAGCGGTCTAATGGTTAACCCTTTCCACACCACAGGTCTGTATAGTGGTGATGGCAAGAAGTGTAGATCCAGATGAGCCGGCACGTGACAAGCCGTCTCATCAGGATCTACACTGTTTGCAAGTAATTTTCATATTTTTGAGAACAAAAACATCCCCTTATCATAAATGGACTAGTCTGAAGAAAAAATAATTTAGTGACAATTGGATTAGTTGCAAAATTAGCATATCAAAATCCATTCCAGTTACTTAGGGGTGAAAGGGTTAAACTTCTATTCTGCCATTATGAAGATCCAACTGGTATAGTGGTATAGCCGGACAATGTTGTACCTGTCTTATAGAAGATTGGACGGACATTCAAACTGCTGTGATTACTGTCTGTTGTAGGCAAAGCAAGTCCAGTTGAAATGGCCCTGAAACTGGTGAAACGGTCTGCCCTACACATCTCGAAGGATGATGATGAAAAAGTTAAAGGTTCTGGTGGAGTTAAAGTTGTAAGTATGACGTTTGTGTCCATTCATAAATCAGTAGCCGATTTCATCAAAATTGCAAAGTATACTTATCTAGCAAAGTATACTTTGAGGGAGTAATCATTTATTTTCCCCAAAATTTCATATAGAACCAACGACTGCATATATTCGATGATTCAAAATATGCATACTTATTATACTGAATTTATTACATTATCACAGCTAAAATGGCTGTGATAATGTAATGAATTCAGTATAATAAAAATGAATAAATTTATCCTTAAATTGAAAATCGAAGTATACTTTGCTAGATAAGTATACTTGCAATGTTGGTGAAATAGGCTACTGATCTGATCAGCCAACCACAGAAATAATCCAACAGCCACGTATTACCAAATAATACTTGAATCAACTCCATTTATTGCGCTAAACTGGGCTTTGGCAATGTAATAACATGGTATTTATTGAAATAATATTTTTGTTTCTAATAAATTTCAGTCTTTTTTCAAATTGATATTTGCATGGATTGTGATATAAAACTTCTAACAGTAGGAACTACATGTACTTTGTCTGCCGATGTACACAAATGCAGTACAATCTAACATTTTTGATGATTTAATAACGTAATTATTAAACTCATTTGTTGATATCTTTAGGAGCTGGTTTAAATTGAAGGGGTAAATGGAAAACTGACCCTCCAGGGGCGTAGCCAGGGTCAAATTTCTGATACGCACACATATCAAATGGTAGAACATTGGGTGAGCACGGCTCACTCGTCGACCGAGCGAAGTGAAGGAGACTGCTATGGGGGTCCGGAATATTTTTGAAACTGAGATCCTATCAAACGCGTTTTCCTGCATTATTTACGGCACCATTTGTTTGTAATCGACATGTACGTTTGATACAAAATGCGTTCTGTTCCAGACTCAATAGCAATTCCCTCCCCACTACCCCCCCAAGATTTTATTACATATTTCGAAAAATAAGGCTTTTATCTTTTTAATTTTTTTATTTTTTCTCCTACGCACGTGCGTACGTGCGTATGCCTGGCTACGCCACTGCCCTCCATTTAGTAAAGTGTAAAAGCTTGTTTTGTACTCCTGTATCAAATTGTGCATGTATTATGTATATCATGTATCTCTTGAAATAAATATTGTTTAACCCTTTCAACTCTTACATGTCTGTATAGTGGTATTGGCAAACATTGTAGATCAAGATGAGCCGGCTCGTGACGAGCCGTCTCATCAGGATCTGCACTGTTTGCAAGTAATTTTGATATTTTTGAGAGCAAAATCACACCCTTTCCATAAATGGCCTAGTCTGAAAAGCATCTTGTGACAATTGGATTGGTTGCAAAATGAACATATCAAAATCCTTTCCAGTTACTTGTGACGGTGAAAGGGTTAAATCATTGCTTTTGTACGGCCCTCTATTTTTCCATAAAGGTCCTATAAACCAAAATCTTCTGTTGTATACCAGGGCGACTTGAAGTGTACACTCTGCATTGATGCTGTCACTCTGCTGGACAAATTACTGGGAGAAAACGCCACAGACGAGAAGGTCAATGAAACGATGTACAGAATATGTCAAGGTCTACCATCCGGCAGTTTGCAGGACATGGTATGTGTTAAACCTTACAATGCTGAATTAATTTGTGTCGTCTGCTGAATATTTTTTATTTTCCATTTTTCTCATCAAAAACTTGGTTTGGCAGCACTTTAGAATCATTTCCAATGGAAATGATTCTAAAATGCTGCCAAACCATGTTTTTACTCGGAGAAAAGACAAAATATGAATTAACAGCAGACGACTATTTTCGGTTCCCACATTCTAACGGTTAATGTATTTGGCAATAATCACATCAGCATCTAATACTTTTCGTTAGCAGTAGTGTTTCCAGTAGAATGGGTGGACTGTGGTAGAGATGCGGGTGGCAGAGACTGTCTGTAGATGTGTTAACCCTGTAGGGTTACTCGGTATAGATGAGCGTATACAGAGTGTTGCTGGTCTTCTCAGCCTTTCAGGCGTGAAGTCTGTCTTCTTCATCCATGTTGGGGGAGATATTATTCCTCTTCGGGCGGGAGATGTTCATCTTTGTCCGCTGGTGTTTTTTTAGCTCATGTGAGCTATTGTTACCGCAATGTGTCCGTCGTCCGTCGTCCGTTGTCAGTCGTCCGTGAACATTTTCAAACGTCTTCTCCTCGGTAACCATTGGGCCTATAGTCACCAAACTTCATGGTCATAGTCCTTAGGTAGGGGGATTACAAAATTGTTAAAATGACGTCATTACGTAATCCAAGATGGCCGCCGTCTAAAAATAGCACAAATTCTTAAAAAATCTTCTTCTCAAGAACCGCCAACCGGATTTCGACAAAACTTGGTAGGAATGATCGATGTACAATGCTCTTTCAAAGTTGTTAAAATGGTGACCCCGGGGTCAAAAATGGGCGTGGCCCGTGAGGTCAAATTTGGGTCAAATTTTATTTTTGACCGAATATGGTCATGTTTTATATCAAATCGAAGGTATCAATGAGGTGATCACTCTGGTACATTTTTTGTCGAAATCGGATTGTTATGTCATCCAAGATGGCCGACGAAATGTCAAAAGGTTCTTTTATTAGAGATTTCAAAATTCTTCTTCACATGAACCGCTTGGCCCATGGTAGCCAAACTTAAAAGTTATGGTCCATGGGTGAAGCCTTTTCAGATTTGTTAAAATGGAGGTCATCACTATTCCAAGATGGCCGCCGTCTAAAAACAGCATAAATTCTTAAAAAATCTTCTTCTCATGAACCGCTAGGTGGATTTCGACTAAACTTGGTAGGAATGATCGATGTAGAATGCTCTTTCAAAGTTGTTAAAGTGGTGACCCCGGGGTCAAAAATGGGTGTGGCCCGTGGAGTCAAATTTTATTTTTGACCGAATATAGTCATGTTATATATCAAATCGAAGGTATCAATGAGGCGATCACTCTGGTACAGTTTTTGTCGAAATTGGATTGTTATGTCATCCAAGATGGCCGCCAAAATGTCAAAAGGTCGTTCTTTTATTAGAGATTTCAAAATTATTCTTCACATGAACCGCTTGGTCCATGGTAACCAAGCTTAAAAGTTATGGTCCATGGGTGAAGCCTTTTCAGATTTGTTAAAATGGAGGTCATCGCTAATCCAGGATGGCCGCCGTCTAAAAATAGCATAAAGTCTTAAAATATCTTCTCATGAACCGCTAGCCGGATTTCGACTAAACTTGGTAGGAATGATCGATGTACAATGCTCTTTCAAAGTTGTTAAAATGGTGACCCCGGGGTCAAAAACCGGCGTGGCCCGTGGGGTCAAATTTTATTTTTGACCGAATATGGTCATGTTATATATCAAATCGAAGGTATCAATGAGGCGATCACTCTGGTACATTTTTTTGTCGAAATCGGATTGTTATGTCATCCAAGATGGCCGCCGAAATGTCAAAAGGTCGTTCTTTTATTAGAGATTTCAAAATTCTTCTTCACATGAACCGCTTGGCCCATGGTAGCCAAACTTAAAAGTTATGGTCCATGGGTGAAGCCTTTTCAGATTTGTTAAAATGAAAGTCATTGCTAATCCAAGATTTACAATGCTAAGTTGTGAAAATGGTGACCCCGGGGTCAAAAATGGGCATGGCCCGTGGGGTCAAATTTATTTTTGACCAAATATGCTCATGTTATATATCAAATTGAAGGTATCGATGAGGCGATTGCTCTGGTGCAATATTTGTCGGAATCGGATGATTATGTCATCCATGATGGCCACCAAAAGGTCCATTTATTCACATAGGAACCACATGGCCGATACTGGCCAAACTTCATAGGAAGTTAAGATCCTTGGGTGAAGCATTTTCAGATTTGGTAAAATGAGAGTCATCGCTTAATCCAAGATGACCGCCATCTAAAAATAGCACAATTTTTTTAAAACACATGAACTCAATGTCACATTCTCCTCTGGTGTTCATGGAGTCAGGTGAGCGAATTAGGGCCATCATGGCCCTCTTGTTTCCTCCTCTTCTTATGCCGTACTTCGGGCGTAGCTGCTCGCTGGCTGTCCCGGCTGGCTTGTTATACGTGTTTCATCTACTGTCTGTTTCACGAAACCTGCCCAAATTTTACATCTATATAAACAATTCAGAAACAATATTTTTTTTCGATAATATTAAATTGTATACAAATTTAAGAGTGAGCCTTCTTTTTATTTAGTGAAATTTTGTCAAATATTTATTTTATTACGAAAAATTGATTTCTCTATGGGAATTTAGCATGGGGTAAAATGAGGTGGAAGAGCTGTGGGAGAGTCAAAAAACGAACAAAACTTGAATTTGACTCTAAAAACTGGCTAGATAGCTTGGAAATGATCTAACTAAGAAAACAAAAATTAAATTTTGAAAATTTGTCCAGTATTTCCGCAATTCGAAATATTTCCCCATGTTAAATCCCCAGACATCTTCACTCAAATTTCACGAAATAGAAAGAAGTCTCATTCTTAAATTTTGCTTTAATTTAATATTATCGAAAATATATTGTTTTTGCATTGTTTATATAGTCGGAAAATTTGGGCAGCTTTCGTGAAGCAGACAGTATGAGATTCGTCAGTAAGAGGCAAAACTGGCGACGTTGCTCGTATTTGTAGCATATCGCCAGTATTATTTCCACTTCAGTTTATGTTGGAACGGGAGGATGGGAAGATACTCCATGTCCTCTCACGATCTGCTGCAAGCAGTGAAACTGTTTGGGAAACATGAATTAAGATATAAGTTTGTTGTCACGATATTGTTTTTGTCACGAGTGTCCGTCCGTCCGTACGTCCGTCACGTTTCTTGTAACTTGAAAAACTTTTTCACCTTCATACCTACGTGCCTGACATTTGGTATGTAGCTTCGTTATCATGTGCAGATGCGCAAAGTGAATTCGGATTTTTCATCCGACCCTCCATCATAGATTATCTCCCCCTTTCGGACTCAGAATTTCCCATTTTTTCCTTGTAACTCGAAAAACTTTTTCACCTTCATGCCTACGCGCCTGATATTTGGTATGTACCTTCGTTATCATGTGCAGATGCGCAAAGTGAATTTGGATTTTTGATCCGACCCTCCATCATGGATTATCTCCCCCTTTCTGATCAGAATTTCCCATTTTTTCCTAACTCGAAAAACTTTTTCACCTTCTACCTACGTCTGATTTGGTATGCTTTGTTACAGTGCAGATGCTAAATGAATTCGGATTTTTATCCGACCCACCTCATGGTTATCCCCCTTTCGGACTCAGAATTTCCCATTTTTTCCTTGTAACTTGAAAAAACTTGTTCCTTATGCCTACGCGCTGATATTTGGTGTACCTTCGTTATCATGCAGATGCGCAAAGTGAATTAGGATTTTTCATCCGACCCTCCATCATGGATTATCTCCCCCTTTCGGATCAGAATTTCCCATTTTTTCCTTGTAACTCGAAAAACTTTTTCACCTTCATGCCTACGCGCCTGATATTTGGTATGTACCTTCGTTATCATGTGCAGATGCGCAAAGTGAATTTGGATTTTTGATCCGACCCTCCATCATGGATTATCTCCCCCTTTCGGACTCAACCCCCTTTCACCTTGTAACTCGAAAATCTTTTTCACCTTTAATCTACGTCTGATTTGGTAGTAGCTTTGTTATCATGTGCAGATTAAAGTGATTCGGATTCATCCGACCCTCCATCATGGATTATCCCCCTTTCGACTCAGATTTCCATTGTAACTTGAAAAATTGATCACCTTCTGCCTTACGCCTATATGGTATGACCTTCGTTATCATGTTGCAGATGCGCAAAGTGAATTCGGATTTTTCATCCGACCCTCCATCATGGATTATCTCCCCCTTTCGGACTCGAATTTCCCATTTTTTCCTTGTAACTCGAAAAACTTGTTCACCTTCATGCCTACGCGCCTGATATTTGGTATGTACCTTCGTTATCAGTGCAGATGCAAAGTGAATTTGGATGATCCGACCCTCCATCATGGATTACTCCCCCTTTCGACTCAGAATTTCCCATTTTTTCCTTGTAACTCGAAAATCTTTTTCACCTTCTACTACGTCTGATATTTGGTATGTAGCTTTGTTATCATGTGCAGATGCGTAAAGTGAATTCGATTTTTCTTCCGATCTAGGATTATCTCCCCCCTTTCGGACTCGAATTTCCCACCTTGTAACTTGAAAAACTTGTTCACCTTATCCTAGCGCCTGTATTTGGTATGTACCTTCGTTATCATGTGCAGATGCGCAAAGTGAATCGGATTTTTCATCGACCCTCCATCATGGATTATCTCCCTTTCGGACTCAGAATTTCCCATTTTTTCTTGTAACTCGAAAAACTTGTTCACCTTCATGCCTACGCGCCTGATATTTGGTATGTACCTTGTTATCATGTGCAGATGCGCAAAGTGAATTCGGATTTTTCATCCAACCCTTCATCATCGATTATCTCCCCCTCGGACTCGAATTTCCATCCTTGTAACTCGGAAAAAATTTTTCACCTTCATACCTACGCGCCTATATTTGGTAGTAGCTTTGTTACATGTGCAGATGCGCAAAGTGAATTCGGATTTTTGATCGACCCTCCATCATGGATTATCTCCCCCTTTCGGACTCGGATTTCCCATTTTTTCCTTGTAACTCGAAAAACTTGTTCACCTTCATGCCTACGCGCCTGATATTTGGTATGTACCTTCGTTATCATGTGCAGATGCGCAAAGTGAATTTGGATTTTTGATCCGACCCTCCATCATGGATTATCTCCCCCTTTCGGACTCAGAATTTCCCATTTTTTCCTTGTAACTCGAAAATCTTTTTCACCTTCATACCTACGCGTCTGATATTTGGTATGTAGCTTTGTTATCATGTGCAGATGCGTAAAGTGAATTCGGATTTTTCATCCGACCCTCCATCATGGATTATCTCCCCCTTTCGGACTCAGAATTTCCCATTTTTTCCTTGTAACTTGAAAAACTTGTTCACCTTCATGCCTACGCGCCTGATATTTGGTATGTACCTTCGTTATCATGTGCAGATGCGCAAAGTGAATTCGGATTTTTCATCCGACCCTCCATCATGGATTATCTCCCCCTTTCGGACTCAGAATTTCCCATTTTTTCCTTGTAACTCGAAAAACTTGTTCACCTTCATGCCTACGCGCCTGATATTTGGTATGTACCTTTGTTATCATGTGCAGATGCGCAAAGTGAATTCGGATTTTTCATCCAACCCTTCATCATCGATTATCTCCCCCTTTCGGACTCAGAATTTCCCATTTTTTCCTTGTAACTCGAAAAACTTTTTCACCTTCATACCTACGCGCCTGATATTTGGTATGTAGCTTTGTTATCATGTGCAGATGCGCAAAGTGAATTCGGATTTTTGATCCGACCCTCCATCATGGATTATCTCCCCCTTTCGGACTCAGAATTTCCCTATTTTTCATTGTTAAGTCGAAAAACTTTCTCACCTTAATACCTACATTTCTGATATTTGATATGTAGCTTCGTTATGATGCGCAAAGTGAATTCGGATTTTTGATCCGACCTTCTATCATGGATTATCTCCCCCTTTCGGACTTAGAATTTGACTATTTTTCCGCGTAGGTCGAAAAACCTTTTCACCTTAATACCTACACGTCTGATATTTGGTTCGTAGCTTCGTTTTGATGTGCTGATGCGCAAAGTGAATTCGGATTTTTTATCCGACCCTCCATCATGGATTACCTCCCCCTTTCGGACTTAGCATTTGGGGAAAGTTGGTATATTGTGATGGCGCGCCATCGACTTTTTCTAGTTTCAATATAATTATATATATACAATCTTAACACTAACTCCATCCTTATGGATTCATATGTTAACAGCAAAGTTGTCCGGCATAGTAAGAATTCCTGGTGCTGGATCAGGGGGCCGTTTCACTAATCTTTGTACGATTAAAATATTCGTAAGTTCAAATTTAGGATTGTCCGGAAATTTCAATTGATGGATTTACATTTATTGAGCATAGGCTGCATATGCAGCCTATGCTCAATAAATGTAAATCCAATAATTGTTTACAATAAAACATTGTTAATGTGAAATTTACAGACTATAATAATTTTGCATTTTAGTGGTACAAAGTTTAGTGAAACGGCCCCCAGAATAATGTCTTTCATTGCTGAATGTTTTTATTGCAAGTTAGTACTGAGGGTATGATGATTCTCCACACAAATACATCCCCATCTGTGTGTGAGCTTGCTGTTGAATGGACATAAATCCCCAATTAATTAATCAATCAATCATTTACCGATAGTGAACATCAGGCCCTGTTTAAACTGTCCATCAACACAGCTGATCTTGAAACTATGTTGAATGGTATCAATTTTCCCTGATTTAATATTTTTCCTGGTTCTTTTAACCCTTCCAATCCCAGAGACCAGTTGTAATTCAATTGTAGTAAGTCATTTCATCAGGGTCTACAGTGTTTGTCACCGAGCCTCTTTTCAAAGCCCTCGGGTACGTCTTTGGCATTCTTTTATGTGAGAGTTGAATCTGGTTATACCCCTAAGAGTACATGTAATACAATTATTCCTAATCCTATTACCTTTTGGGGAAGGGGCCAAGTGACTTTGGTGTGGTATGGTGCACCAGGTCAGGTTGTTCTACTTTAAGGGCTAAATATATTTTTTTCGATGTAAATATTCCGTTCTGATTTTGGCATTTTCCCCCCAATGCATCAGGTTAAATGCGAGATCGAACCGGTTGGCCCGGCCTTAAATGACCGTAGCTGTTAATAGGCCGTTAAACACGAGTAATATACAAACAAATCTAAATGGGGGTTTGTCTGAGTGATCATGTATGTGTGGTTTGGAGTGTGTACACTGGAGTGTGTCCAATGGAGAAAGAAAATGTCAATTTAATCACATTTCTTGTTTTCCAGTGTTTGCTGGAGGCACCAACCATTGTAAAGTTTGTAGAGAAAGGGGCGGACCCGAATGTGACGTGTCACAAGGCAAATCTGTGTACATCATCTTCAGGTATATATATATATTAGTACTCTCCGAGGCCAAGTGAGCCGTCGGCCGGAAACTGGGACTTTTAGACATTTGCAACAATTGTAGATTCTGACCCTCTTGCATGTGCGTCACCAGCATTTTTGAAAATTGTGTTTGACTTTCAGCTGTGATGAAACTGCCCCTGGACCCCTTACAGATTTCGGTTGCTTCACAGCGCTGGAAATTATTTTTTATTTCTAGAAGCAATTGCAATACATTTGGTGTCAATTGACTATTTTTTAGTAGGACTTTATTCAGGCTATCGCAGATGTAAAAAAAATTAAAAAAGATGGTTCATACAAACCAAATAAACCTCCCCAGATGATGCCCTTGTTTTGTAAAAAGATTTAAAATAGAGAACAACATGCACAAAACACACAATAGCCTCGTATTCTATTTTTTAGGTAACGTTTTATGCTAAAAAATGATGTCATTACATATCTATGGACAGAAGGCGGACTTGTATATGTTGTGTCATTACACTGACGTCATTCTGTAACGTCACGTGACGTCATCCGACCAATGGAACGTCAGTTTTCACTTTGTTGTAACCCAGATGTCTGTATCAGGTCAATGCCTGATACAACACTATGTTATTAGTCAGTACGTATTCGGTCAATACAGAGCAGGTTACCTGATACTTGTGTATGATTACTGTTGAACAGATGTAACAATACAATCAATAAATCAACCAATATATCGATCAATAAATGTGGCTGTGACTGGAGAAATGGGGCTTATGGGTTTTGTGACCTGTGTAGATCCAGTACAGCCTGTACTTCCACAAAGTCTGATCAGGATCTGCACTGTTCGCGATTCCATCAATGAAACACCCGTCGTGCTTCTAACAAGCAATATACATCGTTAGCAGGCGATAGGAGTGTGCTGTTTTATCAGGAGCTGCAGTGGCCACAAACCCATAAGCCCCATTTCTCCAGTCACACCCACAGGTGAAAGGCTCGGACCTGTGACACAAAAAAAATTCCATTACCCCACCCACTTGGTTTTGGTTTGTACAGTACTATGTTCTATTTATATAAATAGAACATAGTTAGTACTGTACGAGACCAAGTGGATGGGGTAATGTAATTTTTTAAATGGACCTTTTTTGTGTCACAGGTCCATGTCTTCCACCTGTGGTCACACCCACAATTAACTGTAGACCGCTACACACAACAATTGTCATCTGCTGTTGCTTTTATATCTTGCATTATTTCTCAATAAAAACATGGTTAGACAGCACTTCAGAATCATTTCCAATGGAAATGATTCTGAAGTGCTGTCAAAGCATGTTGTAAATTATCCTAAAGTGCTGTCAAAGCATGTTTTTAATGATAAAAGAACATAAACAGCAGACGACAACAAAATAAGATAGCGGTGTTAGGGTTAAATCAGTCCATCCATTTACAGGCTATGTGAGTGACCTTGGTAAACTGATGAAGGATATCAAGGCTGCATTACTGTCTGTAGAAAAGACACAGACCAGCAAAGTTACTGGGGTAAGTTATTATTTGTTACGTTTTGGACACATACAGTGGAACCTCTCTAAACCGGACACCCTGGGAGATCCCCAGGGTGTCCGGCTTAGAGAGGTTTCACTATAAATCAGGCATTTGATCATTCTGAGCCATAGTTGTGTGCTAGACATTATCACCTGAGATAAATGAACAAGAAACTCATCAAAAATAAGATCACAGGTGTTTTCATCGTTTCCGGTTTAGAGTGTTTACACTGTATAAAGTTTTGTTATTGGTTATATTCTTCGAGAAGTAGTATGAATCACAACTTCTGTGTATTAATATAATAATTTTAGGCATTTGTATTCCCCCCCAGGTCTCGGTAGTTTATGTCTCTGTTGTGTAACCACCAGTATTTATTGTGAACATGCATATAGAGGATCTCAGACAATTTTCTATTTGATACGAGTTAAATATAAATGTGTCTGAGATCCAGTACATTTTCAGACACCATGTCTATTTATGAAACTAGTTGAAATTCAACACAGAATTAAACAGTTTTAAAAATATAAATAAAAATATTATAAATATGCCATATTGTATGTTTATCTTTTTTTTTGACACGCCGTTTTACCAAATGGGAACTGATGTTTCTAATGGCATTTTAAACATGATGTTGTCAACATCAAACCAATAATGCACTATCACATCAATAGGCACAGCTTTATTTTATTTGTTTGGTGTAATGATTGCGCATAATAGTCCATCAGGGACTTAGCCCCCTTCTTCCACTGACCTCTTCAATCATTCTCCTTTGGAAGTGATACTCAAGCCAGTATGTCCATTTGCAACTTTCAGAATGACCTGAAGTGCCTGTTATGTGAAGAAGTAATTAAGGAAGTCGATAAGCTGGTGGACAATAATTCCACAGCAGAAAAGATAAACGCCACTGTGTACACGATCTGTGGGGATCTGCCAAAGGGGTCACTCCAGGACATTGTATGTATAGTAGTGTACTGTGCCATTGTGTTTTATTAGGTCACTCGCTATTCATTGACCAAATGCACGCTGACTAAATTGTCGTATCCATCATTGCCTTGATAGTCATATCTGGGTCGCAACTAATTTTGCTGACGTTCCATTGGTTGAATAGCATCACATGACTTACCAAATGATGTCGGTGTAATGAAGCAGCATAAACATGTCCTCATTATATTCAGAGTTACTTGATAAATACAATAACGTGATATTGTCTTTTGATGTCAGTAGCATATTTCACCAACATTGCAAAAGTATACTTTTCTAGGAGAAATTTTCAATTTTAGGATAAATTTATTAATTTTTATTATACTGCATTTATTACATTATCACAGCCATTTTGGCTGTGATAATGTAATAAATTCAGTATAATAATTCTGCATACTTTTAATCATCAAATATATGCAGTAGTTAGTTCAATATGAAATAATGCATTTCAGGAAAAATAAATGATTACTCCCTCAAAGTATACTTTGCTAGATAAGTATGCTTTGCAATTTTGATCAGCTACTGGTGTCGTGGAACTCATACTTTGTCTTATTGGTTCTGTGAGATCCTTGGATCACATATACTTTGCAATGTTGGTGAAATAGGCTACCGGTTTATCAGACTTGGCTTGGAATTGATAGTAATCCCTTGGCAAGCTTCCGATTTCCTACTCATTTCCTAGCTTTGCCTGATAAACTTGATATTAAAAGACACTAGCGGTGTATTTTCTGTCTGCTTGCTATTATTGCAGTGATGATTTTTTGTGTTACCACGACACATGTCTTAAATGTCTTCGAACAGCTGTCCTCTTCTAAGAGCCAATCTACTCCACTCTATGGTACAAATAGAATCATTGACAGTGACTCACTTTCTTGTAATAATTCTGTTACTTGTCTTTCTTGATGATGACATGCCATTTTCATTGAGTTCACTCACAGAAAGTGAGATTCGGAGTATTCATCATATGCACTGGTGCGGGACAAGAATATTCCACCCAAGTGTCAGAATATGTTGTTAGAAACGAGGCTTTTCCGAGTTTCTGACGACATATTCTTATCACAAGATACTTTTTCTCGCCACACATTTGCGAATTTAAAAATATTTATCTGACTCAGAATAAGACTCAACTTTTTATTCGCTGAATTAATGCGACTTTTGATACGTCTAACGTAATTGCCATGTCAACAAATGGGTTAAAACAAAGTTTTCACCGACAAATTGGACGCCAATGTCACCTCAGTGTATCGTTTACAAATTAGTATCAAATTAGTGTTTAATAGCCTAACCATATAGTCCTGGCGTTGTCAAAATGTACGTCGCACATTGCTGACGTATTCAGACCTTAAGATTTCACGACGCTATAACGTGATAATAAACACATCACCAATTATTGAATACAACAAACATCAAACATATTCGTTATTTTATCGGGTAATTGTAAGACACATTAGCCATATTGTTGCCCTATTAGAAATGTTATCGTTGCTAAATGTGAGACAAGCGTGTGCAGGGTGAGATGAGGAAATCTCACATGGGCCGGACTATACGGATATCCTTGTCTCGGGGCACCTGGTGGGCAAAAAAAATTATCACAATGATGTCCATCCATCTGTGTGTCTAGCCGTCTGTCTGTCTGTGCATCCATCTGTGCGATATCTGTGTTACAATTTTAAGTTACTTATATCTCTGCTGTGGGTGGCAGTTGGGAGCATGTGATGGGTAATTTAACGATTGGGGTTCATCCTTACCGGAATTCCGATTGGAGACCTCGTTTGGCTGTCACATACGTCTTTGGCATTTTGTATGTGACAGTTGAATCTGGTTATATCCCTTTGGTGAGTATTACAATTATTCGTAATCCTATTTATTGGAAGGGGCTAAGTGACTTTGGTGTGGTATGGACCTGGCACCAGGTTAGGTTATTCTAATTTTAGGGCTGAGTATATTTTTTCTTGATGTAAATATTCTGTTCTGATTTTGGGATTTTCCCCTCAATGCAGCAGGTTTAAATGGGATCGAACCCGTTTGCCCGGCTTTACATGACCTTAGCTGTTGATAGGTGGTTTAACACCAATAAACAAACAAAATTATATCTCTGCTAAAATAAATTTTATTGACTTGAAGCATTTTTGCTTTTCCATCATTATCCATATTTTCACTCGATACAGTCCACCGCATGCTCAAGGTCAAGGTATTGAATGTTTTGCAACATTCACATTAAAGTTTGTATGTGTCCTATACAGTGGAACTTATCTAAACCAGACACCATGGAAACATCTCTATGATCTTATTTTTAATGGGTTTCTTAGTCATTTATTGCCGGTGATAATGCCTATTCATGATCGCATAGCACACAACTATGGCTCAGAATGATCAAATGCCTGATTTACAGTGAAAACTCTCTAAACCGGACACCCAAGGGTGTCCGGTTTAGAGAGGTTTCACTGTACATCTGAATTTGCCATTTTTCTTGATGCACTTATTTTATCCAGCTACCCATCCCATATGACTTACCGGTAGCTGCTTGTTTGATGTTCAACAAACATTTCTAGTGAAAGGTCAGCATGCCATGTGACATTGTATGCCAACACATTCCCATTGCAGTGTTTGGAGTTTGCCCCGCAGATAGTGAAAGCTATAGAAGGTGGTGGAGATCCCAAGACAGTTTGTATAGATATCAAGCTGTGCAAAAACCAAACAGGTGGGTATTCTAAGTTGATATATGGCAGACATCATTCCAAAATGAAAGGGACAGTATCATTCAGAGCTCAAAATAAGTTTTGTATTTAAAGAGTATTTCCCCAGATTTCAAATTCAATGCATATTTTGCTTTTACAAATTTATTATTGATTTTCTTCCTTATTAAATGGGGAACAAATTATAATTAAAAAAAAAAGAGTTCACTTATTATATACTCAATTTGAAAATCAATGCGTATTTTCACATTGCTGTGAGTATTTTGTACTCCCACTTTTGCTATTCTGCTAACATAAGTGCGTAAAATACGTACACCAATACGCATGTTATCTGGAGATCTCTATAGCATTGAAATACCATGGTTTGATAGTGTAACAGAAAATATAAAAAATTCTAATGTTTTACTAATTTCTTGTTAAGACAGACATGGAATCCAATTTGACCAATTATCCCTTTCAACACCACAGGCCTGTATAGTGATATTGGAAAAATGTGTAGATCTGTATGAGCCGTCTTGTGACGATCCGTCTCATCAGGATCTGCACTTTTTGCAAGTAATTTTCATATTTTGGACTACAAAAACACCCATAAATGGACTAGTCTGAAAATTATTTTGTGACGATTGGACTGGTTGCTAAATTAACATCAAACTCCATTCCAGTTACTTAGGGTTGAAAGGGTTATTCAATTAATTATCCATCTTATGGGTTTAAGAGTAAGAAATAGAGGCATGTAGACAGAGAGGTGTAAGATTACATGTTTCTCTTGCCAGGATCATCTGTACAGACAATAGCCACACCTAGCCTGGGGCTCAACAGACATCGGAAATACCCAGAGCCTCACCATGCCAGGGGTCCAGTAAGTTACAATGGTTTAGGTGTGCTGAGCCCAAACCTTGTTGGCTGGCTGGTACAGTAGCTGATTTCACCAAAATTGCTAAGCATACTAATCTATTAGTATTATATCATATAGAGCTAACGACTGCATATATTTGATGAACATGTTAAAAGAATGCAGAATTATTATACTGAATTTATTACATTATCACAGTTAATATGGCTGTGATAATGTAATAAATTCAGTAAAATGATTTGGTCAGAAAATATTAAATAATAAATAATATCCTTAAAATTAAAAATTTCTCCCTCAAAGTGTACTTAGCAAGATAAGTATACTTTGCAATTTTGGTGAAATCGGCTACAGTAGCCGATTTCACCAACATTGCAAAGTATACTTTTCTAGCAAAGTATACTTTGAGGGAGAAATTTTCAATTTTAGAATAAATTTATTAATTTTTATTATACTGAATTTATTACATTATCACAGCCATTTTGGCTGTGATAATGTAATAAATTCAGTATAATAAGTCTGCATACTTTTAATCATCAAATATATGCATTTGTTAGTTCTATATGAAATAATGCATTTCAGGTAAAATAAATGATTACTCCCTCAAAGTATACTTTGCTAGAAAAGTATACTTTGCAATGTTGGTGAAATCGGCTACTGGTATCTTCACTGAGAATCCTGATCCAGGAAACATCTGGGGGACCCTTCATTAAACTTTGTACGACTAAAATGTTTGTAAGTGCAAATTCAGGATCATCTGGAAATTTCAATTAATGGATTTACATTTATTGAGCATAGGCTGCAGCCTATGCTCAATAAATGTAAATCCAATAATTGTTTACAAGAAAACATTGTTAATGTGGAATATACAGACTATCTTACTTTTGCACTTACAAACATGTTAGTCTTACAAATTTTAGTGAAACGGCTTCCTGGAGCTGCGCCATCTCGGGGGTCCATAGTTGGGGGGACCGTAAACAATTATAGCTCCACCAGGAGTCGTGCTGTTTCCTAACATATTAGGGCCCGAATAGGTCCTGCAGCCTGTTTTACTAAACTTCGTACAATTTAAAAGTTTGTAAGTGCAAAACTAAATTGCAAAACTCCAATTTTGTGTGAATTTGTTCAGATTTAATGACCCATATATGTAGGTGAAAAATGATAGCTTTAATGGAGCATGTTAATGTATGAAGTAAATTTAATAGAAATCTTAGTGCGAACGTTTTTGTTGTAGAAATTTTAGTGAAACCGACCCCCGACCAGCTTCAAAACTGTTATATTTTTATGGAGATAACAAACAAAAGTATATCGCTATTAAGCATTAATTACAATATGTATGCATAGTATTAAAACAATAGATGCTATCGCTGTTTCGCTATATATGATACTTCTAACAAAACTTTTGTTTTATTCGTCCGCGTGCGGATTTCTGTCACACGAAGTGCCATTTTCAGTTCATATATTGACCAGTGCATATGAATCGGACTAAGTTTAAACAACGTTCAATTCCTTCCTATTCAAATTTTTCTGCAGAATGTTCAGACTAACTACATGTACATAAGTAATGCTGCTAATTAAGTGTTAACGGTTGGAACACGGTCATCATTAAAAGGAAGAAACCACGGTTGTATTGATGAAAAATAAGATTTACCCGAGACCTCATGACGCTGACATTAATCCAGTGTAAACAATAGACCATGTGATCCCATACCCTGAGTAGTGGTGTCCGCTTAGGGAGACGGTGTACTAATCATGATAGTATATCCAAACAATAATTGGAAACGGTTTGTATTTCTCGGTATAAAATAACTAAAATCATAAAAAAATTATGATTTATATCATTGGATAACATAAACTCCTTATCGGATCGTCAGTCGATAGCGATTTAACGCACTGGGGCCTGTTTCACTAAACTTCCTACGACTACAATGTTCGTAAGTGCAAATTTAGGATCGTCTGTAAATTTCAATTGATGGATTTACATTTATTGAGCATAGGCTGCATATGCAGCCTATGCTCAATAAATGTAAATCCAATAATTGTTTACAAGAAAACATTGTTAATGTGAAATTTACAGACGATCACAGTTTTGCAATTACGATTACAAAGTTTAGTGAAACGGCCCCCAGAACTGCTCTGATTTTTTTTTCAGCTTTCAACGTCATTTACAGAATATATATGACTGACTTTGGAAATCAATAACGGCAAAATATGATTTGCTCTGAAATACCTGTGAACTTGCGGACGTAATTTTAAGAAATCAATTATATTTTAATATCGGCCACGAGATGTGAATTCTGATACTCAGAATTCTGATCCACACATGACACAGACCTAATTATAAATACACGTGCTGCTTGGTGTGGAAAAAAATTGATAACGCTCAGCTGTGTTGAAAAGTTGTTGATCTGGTGACATCATTCAGCGCACAATTGTAAAATTTGACCGTTGGCAAAATTTTGAAATTGACCTTCCTTTTATCTGTGCCGCACACCTCACTGTGACAGTTAAAGATACACTCTCGATTAAACGCAGATGTATCGCCGATATTGGAAAATATTAGAAAATCCGTAATATTTTCCGTAAATGGTGTATAGTTAAATATGTAATGGAATATAGTCTGATACAACTGAACCACAGACTTGAGTATTAAGTTGAGGATAATATCATGTATGTAGCTGTGTATGTTACAGAATGACCTGAAGTGTCTGCTGTGTGAAGAAATAGTGAAGGCACTGGACAATATTGTTGGGAAGAACGCATCTGCAGAGAAGATCAACAGCACGGTGTACAAGCTGTGTAATGATCTCCCGGCTGGTGCTCTCCATGACATGGTATATACATATACAATTACCATGTCCACTCAACATGGCAATAGCCCATTTCATGTGGCACACACATTCAGATGTATCAAACATTTCTAAACTGTTTGCTCATTTTCTTAAGTCTTAATATAACACAATATTGTGATCCCTCATTTGTTTTGACAGGAAGTATCAGATGGTGATCATTTATTGCACATAATGGCTCCTTTAAGTTGAACCTAATACATGGGCTAACAACACCATTTCCCGTGGTTTGCTCCCTTGATTTTACTTGTATGTTTTCTGTTTAATACATTTACAATTTTAGATACAAGGTCATCATTTGGCCAGACTTTACTGGAATTGCTTAGTCATGTTCAGCTACAAATCCCTTGTTTTTTTGACACCACACACTAGTCTGTCTTCAGTGATCACTCCCATCAGTAGCTTCACATTATTATACCCCCCGGCAAACAAAGTATGTCAAGGGGTATATACATGTAGTTTTCGTCATTCCGTTCGTCCGTCCGTTCGTAAGATTTGCATGGTACCCATTATCTCTGCAACTGTAAGTCTGATTGACTTGCACCTTCACATACCTCTTTATTATCATCCATAGTTTCATTCTATTTCGAAATAAAAAAAAAAATATTTTTTTAATTTCTTTTTCGAAAATTGTAATTTAGGCCATTGATGTGTCCCCCATGCACTAGGTCAAATTCAAATTACTTTCAAATTCAGTATTTCAGTACCCAATGTCTTCACAACCATATCATTCTATAGGCCGCCCATGTGGCCCCCAATGTCAAATGTCAAGGCCAAATGACTTGTTTGTTGGATATTTGTTTGTTGGACAAGGCGTCGGCCGGCAGTGGCTGTTAAACCCTGCTAACTTGCTCTCGTTTAACAACATGTTTGAATAAACTTCTCATGGCCAATGTAATGCCACAGTGCAACACTTGGGCATAGAATATTATGGTAGAGATGCTCCAAACTAATGTGAGACATGTAACATGTAACATGTAATAATGTACAGTTTGTCAAAAAGAGAATATCTGAGCCAAAGTAATGCAACAACAATTGCTTACTGCCATGTCCGGTGATACAGTCCAGCACACTATTTCACCAACATTGCAAAGTATACTTATCTAGCAAAGTATACTTTGAGGGAGAAATTTTCAATTTTAGGATAAATTAATTGTTTTTTATTATACTGAATTTATTACATTATCACAGCCAAAATGGCTGTGATAATGTAATAAATTCATTATAATGATTCTGCATACTTTTATTCATCAAATATATGCAGTGGTTAGTTCTTTATTAAATAATGCATTTCAGGAAAAATTAATGATTACTCCCTCAAAGTATACTTTGCTAGGTAAGTATACTTTGCAATTTTGATGAAATCGGTTACAGATACATACTATCCTTGACCACCATTCCAGTGTCTACAGTTTGCTCCCCAGTTGGTGAAGGCAATAGAGGGCGGGGCTGACCCAGAGAAGGCATGTACGGACATCAAGCTCTGCTCAAGTCACACAGGTAACACATAACAGTGTATAACGCTTGTATCTCATGTTGTGGCTTTCACATTGTGCACATCCCAGTGGTACTATTATAAGTTTATACCCCCAGCATATGAAGTATGTTGAGGGGTACATAGTTTTCGTCATTCTGTCCGTTCGTTCGTTCGTTTGTTCGTCCGTAAGATTTGCATAAATGTATTCGGTACGTACCCAGTATCTCTGCGTAAGTCTAAGCGTAAGTCAGATTGACTTGAAACTTCATATACTTTATCATCATCCATATTTTCATTCTATAGCCCACCTTTGTGGCTTTCATGCAAAATGTCAAGGCCAAATGGCTTAGAAAATATTTGTTGGTCGGACAAGGCGTCAGCCGGAGGTATCGGTGAGCCCCTGCTTACTATAGGAATGAATGGCCTTTTTGTTGAATTTATCGGGGATATAAACTTGGAAAAGTCACGGGAATACTGGACGAGGTCTTCCGGCCTTCGTCCAGTATTCCTGCGACTTGTTTTCTGTCTGTCAAAACTAGTCACATATCTGATAGAAGTGACTCTTGAGATAATATACACATATTATTAAACAGTCTGATCTGAATCCACACAGTTCATCATATTATTATTTTTGTGTAAACATTTATAACCCAATACTATATGTACATACATAACAATACTATTAAATACTATATATACAGTACAACCCCTCTAAACCGGACACTCGGAAAAAATGGATGTCTAATTTACCTTTTTTTTTTTTTTTTTGCTGTTATGTATCTCTGATTACAATGAGGTTTCATGACTGCAAAACACTAGAATGTCCCATAAAGCACTGACATGTCTGATTTAAAGTGGAACATCCCAAGGTGTCCGAGTTTGGAGAGTTTCCACTGAACGTATACATTTACAAAATAAATATCTTTGAATGAGCATAAGAATACACATATAAAATACCCAATTTTACTTCGAACAGACAGCTTATATCTGCAGTCTGTCCACAGTTCAATCGGTTATATCTCTGCAAAAACAATAAATCCCGACATCTATTCAACTGAATGTGAAACAATCAGCGTAGACTCCGATCCAGAACGCACATCCATGCGATCAAAATCTGAGTCCACACAGCTTGTCATTATAATATTAACTGCATCAGAATATTTTGCAAATTAATATCGATAGCCCTTTGAATTTGACAATAATTGTATGTATTGTGAGATCCAATAATGTGAATCCTACCACATCGGACATAACCACGGTCTGATCAGCTCCACACGGTAGGTCGCTGACTTTGTTATACATGTTTGTTATTTATAGATACGAAATATATATATACATGTATATATATAAATAAACGGGTTGTCCACTGACAATTAAAAAAAAAAAAAAAGAAAAAAAAAGTTTATACCCCAATAAATTCCACAAAAAGGCCATTCATTCCTTATTATTCCAGCATTTGAAATAAATTCATCAAGAAAATGTGTTTATTTTCCGTTTAACTGCGCCTCACGGTTGCGGAAAGTAGTTCGGCGTGGGAGTTTACTGGGATATAAATTTTGGACAGAGACTTGCTACGGGCCAATCAAATGTTAGGGAATTGTGTAAATATTTTTGTGCTGGAATTATTTGCTCTTGTTTGATATCTTTTGGAGCCTCTTTTTGTCGCGCCTGCTTTAGCAGAAGGTGCCGCTTTTTCCGTCGTTGTCATTGTTGTCCGCGTCGTCCGAAATGTTTTTTCAAGCTTTGTCATCATGGTATAACTTTAATATTACATGACAGATTGCTTCAATATTTGGACATGTGATACATGTGAGCACTTTGAACACACTCATGCCACAATTAACATGACCATGACCTTTTTTACCTTCCATTTTTGCGGAAACTCTTAGCCATTTTTTGCATCAAAAAGTTTGTACAAGTTTCTGCATCATCGTATAACATTAAAGGTACATACCCACTCAGTAGGCACAACATTTTCTTTATAGGGATTAAATAAGTGTCATTATAATTATACCCTTATTTAATTCCTATAAAGAACATTTTGTGCCTACTGAGTGTGGATGTACCTTTAATATTACTTAATGGATTGCTTCAATATTTGGACACTTGATACATGTAAGCATTTGGAACACCCTCATGCTGCCATTAACATAACGTTGACCTTTTTTACCTTCACATGGTTGTGGACACACGTAGCCATTTTTTTGTGTTAAAAAGTTTCTTCAACCTTGAATTTTTTTGTGTTTTAAGTATGCACTTCTCTGACGGTTTTTGTGATGCTTACTTTAGCACATGCCCATGATCACGTTACGTTCAAATGCCTCGGCAGGCGTGACATCGCTTCCGTGGCGGAATTTTTGTCTGACATTCTACTGAATATTTCACTACTGAGTTATGTATTATGTTTTAAACGTTGTACACTTTCAAATGTAACAATTTTGAATCATTTCTATTTGTACTTTTAAACACACCAGATACAGGCTTGTATAGATACAACTTTTGTTTGCCTTTTATATGTTATTATCTCTCATGTTTTTTTCTCTATCAACAGTGTATGTTAAAAGTGTGTCAAAAGTTATGAAGAATGACAACACAGACAATATGGCACCGGTAAGTTCTGCCAAGTTTCTCCCGTTTATAGAGAATAGTAGGTTAGTGCCGTGAATGGGAAAAAATATCTGGCAAGGCTTAGGAAACGGGATGGGCGAGGCTCTGCCGAGCACATCCCGTTTCAGTGCCGCGCCAGATATTTTTCCCAATCACGGCACTAACCTACTATTTTATTTATCCCGTCAACATTACTAATAACTTTAAAATGCCAAAAATAACCCCAGCCAAATCTCCAAATCGTATTGACAGGATTCTACTATTTATGTATATTTTATTGGATTTTAAATGGCTAAATACAGATAGGAAAATATATCTTTTCGTCAGAAAAAATCAACTATTTCGATTTTATTGCCGCATTGGTCAAGCAGAGCGGTCCGCTGGTTTGACTGCAGAGCGCAGCGTAAAGCGGTCATTCTTTCGCAGTTTAAAGAAAAAAAAGGAGCGTAAACTGCAATTAAAAGCGGAGCGCAGCGCTAACTGCGCTATAAGTATTGCAATTCCGCAACCAACTCTTTGGACCGCAGTCACATGATTGCAGTCCGATTGCGGTCCAATTGCAATTAATGGGAACGCGAATTGCAATCCTGCGCTCCAGGAATTGCAATTCGCCTGGTAAGAGAACCGCAGGCCACTCTGTATTGGGCCCAACTAGGTCCTGGTGATCAGCTACAACACTTCTGTGTCTTGATGGCAGAGCTCCAGATAAGCTGCGTATTTGCGTAAATACCCAATTAAAATTGCTAAAAACCCAATTGAAATCAGAAATAATGAGTATCAAAAAGCAATGAAAAAATTGTGGTTTCTTTATCATGCTACAGAAAACAATAAACAGACCACAAATATAGCATATTTTTCTTATTTTCCATGAAAACACATCTTGGTATTTCAAGGAGACGATTCTAATGAAATGCCAAGACATGTTTTCATTTCGAAGCAAACTACATGTATTCAATAATTGCTGTCTGTTCATGTGTAAACAGTAGTATGATTTTATTTTACCCAATTAAAATTTTGAAATACCCAATTGCTTCAGATATGATGGAGTGAAAATACTCAATTACTAATTCCTTATCTGGAGCTCTGCTTGATGGAGATAACAAAGACTATCATGACATACCAGCCACATGGCAAAAAGTGTAGCTCCTGATCACTCTCCACTGACGGTTGGAGGGTGGTAGATGGTGGTGGTTGTGGGGGGATTGTTTAGGACACCTGTCGTTTAGTCCAATATGTAATGGAATGTAAATAGCCTGATGCAAACTGCACCACATACTTGAGTATTAAGTGGACAATAATATGTATGTAGCAGGGTATTTTACAGAATGACCTGAAGTGTCTGCTGTGTGAAGAAATAGTGAAGGCACTCGACGCTCTTGTTGGGAAGAACGCGTCTGCAGACAAGATCAACAGCACGGTGTACAAGCTGTGTAATGATCTCCCGGCTGGTGCTCTCCATGACATGGTATATACATATACAATTACCATGTCCACGCAACATGGCAATAGCCCATTTCATGTGGCACACACATTTGGGTATATCAGCAATTTCTAAAATGTTTGCCCATTTTTTCTGTCTTGATGTAACAAAATACAGAGGTGGAAGACTCTGACCTATGACACCAAAACAAATGCCTATTAAAAAAATCCCATTACCCCACCCACTTGGTCTCGTACAGTACCATCTTCTATTATAGAAAGGTGATGCACAATACGGCTAGAAAGAGCCCTCTCTTTTCCGACTCGCACAAACATAATAAACATCGATTAAATGTATGACTTCTGTCTCTGGCAATCAAAAAAGGTATTAGGTGTGTGAATATACTTACTTCAAATCGCTGTTTCCAGCATTTATTCAGTTATTCGCATTTTGCATAACCCCCATCAAAAGCGAAATTTGTGTGTACGAAAGAATTTCACACAGAATTGGAGGCCGTCGGGCATGGATTATCGGTTATATTTGGCCGATAGCTGATTGCGAGCTCAAACTAATGCCGTTCACCATCACCATATACATTAGAAACTCCAACCATACAAAATTCGTCCAATTGTGATCGTTCACCGATCTAAAAAACACATTTTTTCTAATTTCATTCATGATTCGCGTACTAACAGATTATGTCTTCTGGAATACCGAAATTAGGTTGAATGACGTCATCACAGTTTAGATTTAGCCAATCAGAGATGTTCTTACATAGACGCTTCGGTGGTTGTATTATGGAAGATGGTGCATTGACCTGGTTCCAGATAATGAACGAAATTAAACAAAAAATAGTTTTTTTAGATCGGTGAACGATCACAATTGGACAAACTTTGTATGTATCTTTTGGTGTCATAGGTCCGTTGAGGCAACGTTTCGCATCTGATGACACATGCAAACGAGTAACTGACACAGACTATTCCATATTAAGTTTGGAACTATTACATTACGCTGTATTAGGGGTCATTTGTGGTATAAATAAAGTAGACTTACGTACAAATGGCGTGGTTTGGTGAAGGACAAAGGTATGTCTGCCATGTTAAAAGTGTTTATCTGGAATCCAAAATAATACATTCAGCATTATGATTATGTCGTTTCGCAATGTTTCCGTCTGCGAAAACATGCGAATCGTCTCCTAAAGACATGAGAATCGTCTCGCGTTTTTACCATCTCGCCTTCCGCTTTTGGAAATATATTTTGCTGTAATTATAAAACCCAGGTAACGCAGGGCGACTTACCCTGCGTTACAGACAGAAAATTCGGGTTAGTTGACAAGATGCGTCGCAAAGAAGAAACGCGAGATCGCGCGACAAGGTTGCGAAAACACAAGGTTGAATATGATAGAATCGCGTGTTGTCTTCTCGCAATCTCGTGATCATACTTCCCATTTCCGGATCAATCTATGCGCGATACATGTATTGCGAGAACGCGAGATTGTAACATGTCCCAAACAGGACACGTAAAAATAGTCTTAGGAGACGATTCTCATGTGCTGCTGAAAACATGTATTTATTAAGAAGTCGGACAAATGTGGACAAACTCCAATATTACTTGACAAAAAACAACAACAACATGATAATCGTCGTCTTAGGAGAAGATTTTAATGTCCTACTAATACATGTTTAAAGGTACATGCCCACTCAGTAAGCCCAACATGTCATGTATAGGAATTAAATAAGTGTATAACTGTGTCACTATTCCACCAGTTCTAAACGTTACAAGTGCCCGCTATACAGATATAATCATTTAGTAATATTTATTTTACTGATAGTGACGCGCGGTGGTATCAGGCTATTTTCATATGCAAATGAGGCATGATATTTTTTAATTATTTATTCTAAAGAAATGCGTCACCTGAAAAAATAATATTTTCGACACATTTTAAAGTATGATCATTGCACATCATAAAATAAATACAGAGATTAAATAGTAATGTCCGTTAACATTTTAAGCAAACACGGTTATCGCCCCTGATATCAGTGTGTAAATTTACGTCTGATATAAAATGTATAATAAGGCCAATCAGTACGTGGGATAATGGCGCATGAATGTTTATTTTGCCAGGAAATGTCTCAGATGATGTCTCTGATGTAAAGAACATTTTGTACCTACTGAGTGGGCATGTATCTTTAATACATTGGTTACTGTATCGCATCGCCGGTTTTTGCCTTACCTTTTTTTCGGGGATTCTGCATCTCCGACTTTTAACTTTCGACGACATAAATTTAAGGAATAATTATGTGCGAAAGATAATTCCAGAGCCAGATCTTACTAAATAAAGTTCTATGTTATTCCATGTGTGATAGTGTCGTGAATTGGATAAATATGTGTAAATGGGTGTCTGTTGACATCGTGTCGGCGTGTATCAAAGGTCAGATCAGCATGACTTTGCAACCTTTGATGTCTCACCCTCCACCACGTCACAGTCAGTAATGATTACAACTGCACATGCATATTATGTACGACGTGATCAGACAAAACTTGGCTTATTGTAATGCGACTAGCAAAAACGTGTTCACCATCAGTTATAAAAAAGCTGTGAGATTGTAACGTATCCCCAGGAGACGATTCTCATATGCTGCCAAAACATGTTTATTATAAAAAAAAAATATTTACAAAACATGAGAATGTTTATTACAAAGAAAATATTTTGACTAAACATGAGAATCGGATCCTAAAACATGTGAATCATACGGTGTCCTGTTAGGGTCATGTTATAACCTTGCGTTTACTCGTTCTTGACCTATACATATATGAGTGTCCGACAAATACGTCTGGACCGGTTGGCATTCTGAAATTTTAGAAGCCTTGTACACGATATATATCTCAACCATCAAGTGCAGGAGTGCATAACATGAAATGTTTGCTGTCCCATTGATCCATCCACTGATCCATCCACTGATCCATCCACAGTTATGCCCCTCCTCAATTATGCTTATTTTTCGACTTGTGAAATATTTTTTTCCTTTCCGTTGAACTACTTCTGCAGTTCTTGGCAGATTCTCTTCATACTTGGTATACATCCCAACCATCAAGTGCAGGAGTGCGTAAAATAAACATCTGCAGTTATGCCTTTTTTTTTTTATTCTAAAAATAATTTTTTCTCCAATCACTCCCTCAAGACATCTGAGCCAATGTAATACGTCAATAATGTCATACTGCTGTGTCCGGTGATACAGCCCTGATGAACACTATCCTTGACCACCATTCCAGTGTACACAGTTTGCTCCCCAGTTGGTGAAGGCAATAGAGGGCGGGGCTGACCCAGAGAAGGCATGTACTGACATCAAGCTCTGCTCAAGTCACACAGGTAACACATTCATTCCAGTGGCTACAGCTTGTATCCTTGTGGTGGAATCACGCTGTGCATATTTGTAACATCCACATTATTCTTGTATATCTTTCTGGTATATCTTTCTGGCCCCCTTTTATGACATTTGACTGTCAGAGTATTTGACTCTTGAGTTATGTATTTTTACCCCCTCACCGATATGCAAGAGGGGATATACCGTTAGTCCATGTACGTACGTACGTTAGTAACACCTTTCATTTTGCAATAACTTATGAACCGCTTCAACGATTATGACATTTGGCCACAATGTGTATACGATCCACGTGCTACCGCCCAAGGTCGCGGTCAATGAGGAATTATGTTCACTCACTTTGTTTGTAAGGCAAAAATGTTAGTTTTTTGTCGCGCCCGCTTGCGGAAAGCGCGATATAGTCCCTGTGCCCAATGTCAAGGTCAAATTACTTTGAAGTTTTTGGTTAAAGTTTTTGGTTAAAGTTTTTTTGGTTAAATTTTTTTTGTTAAAATTTTTTGTTATACTATATCTCTGCAACTGCTTCGCCCATTACCTTGAAACTTCACATGGGTGTTTATCATCATCCATATTTTAATTCTGCCCTCACCCGTGCGGCCCCTGTGCCAAATGTCAAGGTCAAATTACTTTGAAGTTTTTGGTTAAAGTTTTTGGTTAAAGTGTTTTCATGTACTATATCTATGCACCTTGTTTTAGCACCGTCCATTAACCTTGAACCTTCACATGCCTGTTCTTTTTTATCATCAACTCCATATTTTCATTCTACCCCCCACCCGTGCGGCCCCTGTGCCCAATGTCAAGGTCAAATTACTTTGAAGTTTTTGGTTAAAGTTTTTGGTTAAAGTTTTTTCATGTACTACCGTATTCTTGCGATTATAAGACGCATTTTTTTTACTCAGATTTGTATCCCAGAAAGCCCCTGCGTCTTATAAATACATGTAGATACATGAGCATTTTTTTCCACCCGAAATATTGACATAAACGACCAAAAATAAAAAAAATAAAATGCGTTCCTATATTTGTTGTTGTTGTTAGTCTTTGGGGTAAAATCCGGTATTGGAATATTGGTTTCGTATTCTAAACAGTTCACCTCTACTCGCGCCTTACTCATTCCGGCCATGTGTCACATTCGGTACACATTTTCTATACCGAAGGCGAACAGTGTATACCAAGATCAGATCCGGTCAACATTTTCTCTGCCGAATCACAATCTTGCCTCTATCATTTTAATTATCTTTTGAAAACATTTACCGGTCCCATAACGGTCGGTGTCATTTTGCCGTGAAAAATATTGCAAGACGCCATTAACGGTAAATCCCAATATGCATAATGCAATTCCACGAAAGTTATAAAACTCCATCATTAGTTTCAAAACTGTGTGTTTACAAGATGCTGATGAAAGTGGCAAGCCTAAGTCAGCTGGCCGACATCAAACACACCGCGTGTCAAGATTTACAACACAAAGCCATATAAATATCAACACACGCGGTTGCTGACGTCCTGTTTCGTATTCGTCACTAAACTGGTACCCTGTCTAATGCGTTCCAGTGAAACATACTACCGAGAACCAGACTCTATTTATGACACCGGCAAACGTGTTTATGTGAATTGGGTCTTTATCTCTGACAAATCCCGGCTTATTGCTTAGCGGCCAGACCAGGCGGTGGATTCGCGTAGTCTGCACATGGTTTACAATGTTCGCCAATCTCTATTTATAATTACGTCAGCGGACAATGCAAATTCGTCATAGCTATAGGCTGCTTTCAGCGTCATTTACGGAAGATACAACTGATTTTGAAATATTACATACTGTAGGCGAAAGTTGTGTGTTGCTTTGCGGAAAAAAATCGATAACACCCAACCGTGTCGACAGGTGCTATTATCTTATGTCATCATTCAGCACGAGCTGTAAACTGTGTGACCTTTAGGCTATGTTTTGAAATTGCACTGATTGGTCAACACGTTTTTTGATGTGTGCCGCAGATGTGGCGAACGTGCGGCTTTCATCCTTGCATCATGGGGGCAATCAGTAACCCATTTCATGCTGAGGTGAGAATACGCTTATGTTTGCGGAAAATCCTAAATATTTTCCTTCTATGCAATCAGAAGTATATGCCGCGTCCACCATTTAAACCGTTTCGTCGAGACGGTTCAAATGAGTGGTTACAACATATACTTTCAGTGAGAAATAACAAAAATAAAAATAAAATATTTAATAAATTTCATATCCGTAAATGTGTTCAGAAAGGAACGGGTTAAAAAAACACTCTGGATTATACGCAGATATTGATTTCGAAAATAGTTTCCGTAAATGGTGTTGAAAAGTGAAAATACATACCGCAATCATTAATTAACAATATAATACCACTTTCGGCAGCAATATGATTGCAAATATATTAACACTATTTATGACAATAGTCTGTTACACATTTAACACGATTTTGATATACGGTACTAACCGAGCACGTGTTATAGTGAAGCGTGTACTACCGAGTTCACAGTGTAATTGAAGATACTAGAAAATGGTGAAATACGGACCGGGGAATCACGGACATAGAGTCGGCAAATTACGGACATAGCAAACTATGATAGGGAAATTACAGACAAAAACGTCCAAGGTACGAATAAAAAAACAGTGTCGGGAATAAATAACAACAACTTGACGAGTTTTCATTTTGTTTTTGTTAGGAAAATTGGGTGCGTCTTATAATCTCATGTAGACATTTTCCCCCAGATTTTGGACTGAAAATAGCGGTGCGTCTTATACACTCTTGCGACCTATAATCGGCAGAATACGGTATATCTATGCACCTTGTGTGCCCATTACCTTGAACCTTCACATGCCTGTTTATCATCATCCATATTTTCATTCTACCCCCACCCGTGCAGACCCTGTGCCCAATGCCAAGGTCAAATTACTTTGAAGTTTTTGGTTAAAGTTTTTGGTTAAAGTTTTTTCATGTACTATATCTCTGCACCTGCTTTGCCCATTACCTTGAAACTTCACATGGGTGTTTATCATCATCTATATTTTCATTCTACTGCCCTCCTGTGCGGCCCCTGTGCCCAATGTCAAGGTCTAATTACTTTGAAATTTTTGGTTAAAGTTTTTGGTTAAAGTTTTTGTCGTGCCTGCTTGCGGAAAGCGCGATATAGTCGGCACTTTGGCGTACGTCCGTCCGTACATACGACGTACGTGTGTCCGGTTAAAGTATTTTGGTTAAAGTTTTTCCGTCTACTATATCTCTTTTTTTTTAGTGTCCATGCCTCGCCCCAAGGCTCGACATTCAGGCCGGGGCCATCTAGTTTATTGTCGCACCTGCTTTAGCAGAGGCGCGACTATAGTCGGCGCTTTTTCCGTCGTCCGCGTCGTCGTCGTCCGTGTCGTCGTCGTCATTTATTTACTTGTATTGTTCACCGGTTTTATAACAGAAATGCGTTAAAGTTATTATTTTTTCACAATATCTCTTTAACCCCTTGCCAGATGTTCATAATATTTCACATCAATGTTTGTCTAGGGATGATGCTTCATTACGCACACCCCCACATACAAATTCTGAAGGTCAAGGTCATTTATTTACTTTTAATGTTCACCAGTTTTGTAACAGAAATGCGTTAAAGTTATTGTTTTTTCACAACATCTCTTTAACCCCTTGCCAGACTTTGATAATATTTCACATCAATGTTTGTCTACGGATGATACTTCATTACGTACACCCCCACATCCAAATTCTGAAGGTCAAGGTCATTTATTTACTTGTAATGTTCACCGGTTTTGTAACAGAAATGCGTTAAAGTTATTGTTTTTTCACAATATCTCTTTAACCCCTTGCCAGACTTTGATAATATTTCACATTAATGTTTGTCTAGGGATGATGCCTCATTACGCACACTCCCACATCCAAATTATCAAGGTCAAGGTCATTTATTTACTTGTAATGTTCACGGTCAAATGCCTCGGCAAGCGCGACACGCTTCCGTTGCGGAATTCTTGTTATTATTATCAAGGCTGCCAGCGATCGGATTAGCTTAGTGATAACGATGCCCTTGTTTTTGTCGCAAGGCGCGACTATAGTCGCCACTTTTTCTCTCGTCGTCGTCATCCGCATCCTTCGCGTCGTCCGAAATGTGAAAAACTTTGTACAAGCTTCGTCATCATGCCATAACTTTAATATTACTTTACAGATTGCTTCAATATTTGGACACTTGATACATGTAAGCATTATGAACACACTCATGCAAAATTCACACTTTGTTACCTTCAACATTTAGCCATTTTTTTGCGTGAAAAACTTTGCACAAGCTTCGTCAGCATGCTATAACTTTAATATTACCGTACGGATTGCTTCAATATTTGGACACTTGATACATGTAAGCATTAGGACCACACTCATGCTGCCAATTCACATGACCTTCATCTTTTTTACCTTAAAATGTTTGCTGAAACACGTAGCCATATTTTTGCGTCAAAAACTTTGTACAAGCTTCCTCATCCTGCTATAACTTTCATATTGCTTGTTTACTACTACTGGACGGATGGCTGCAATATTTGGACACTTGATACATGTGAGCATTGGGAACACATTCATGCCGCCATTAACATGACCTTGACCTTTTTTACCTTCACATTTTTGTGGAAACACTTGGCCATTTTTTGTTGTCACAAAGTTTGTACAAGCTTCTTCATCATGATATAACTTTAATATTACTTGACAGATTACTTCAATATTTGGACACTTGATACATGTGAGCATTTGGAACACACTCATGTCCCCATTAACATGACCTTGACTTTTGTACCTTGACATTTTCGCGGAAACACTTAGCCTTTTTTTCAAAAACTTTCTCCAACCTTGACCTTTTTCGTGTTTTAAGCATAAACGGTTTTTATGATGTTTACTTTAGCACATGCCCTTGATCATGTTATTGTCAAATGCCTTGGCAGGCGCGACACCGTTTCCGTGGCGGAGTTTTTGTTTAAATACTTTACACATTCAAATGTAACAATTCTAGATTATTTCTTTACATGCTTTATACTTTTAAGTTGTAACAGGTACATAGAAAGAGCATTTGTGTACCTGTTATATGGTATTACATGTACCTCCTATGCTGTTTTCTCAATCAACAGTGAACGTTAAAGATGTGTCAAACATTATGAAGATGGCCAATAAAGACAATGCACAGCCGGTAAGTTCTGCCCAGTCTCTCCTATTATTTGCTGTTTCTGTCCCAATGTATAGAGCATGTATTCTCCCATTACTTTTGAATAAAGGGTTAAACAAATATAAATCATTTGCTTTTACTGTGTTTATGCAATATCATAGGTGTGCTTATACCAAACCTTGGTGGATGCCAGGTATTGGTATCTTAACTGAGAATACAGACCCAGGACAAACCCGGAGCCCAAGCATTCATTTATCTTGATGGTGATGACAAACAATACTGATATTACAACCACATGCCAAACATTGTAGGTCCTGATCCCTCTCCAAGGAGGGTGAGTATTGTGGGTGATGGTGGTCATTATAGGGGGATTGTGTGGGACACTGGGCATGTGGAATAATATGTAATGTAATGTAAATAGTCGGATACAACTGAACCACATATTTGAGTATTAAGTGGATCATAATATCATGTATGTTGCTGGGTATTTTACAGAATGACGTGAAGTGTCTGCTGTGTAAAGAAATAGTGAAGGCACTGGACTCTATTATTGAAAATAATGCGACTGCAGACAAAATCAACAGCACGGTGTACGCCTTGTGTAATGCTCTCCCGGCTGGTGCTTTCCATGACTTGGTATATACATAATATATAATTACCATGTCCACTCAAAATGGCAATAGCCCATTTCATGTGGCACACACATTCGGGTATATCGTCAATTTCTATAGCTTTTTCTAGTATGTCTTGATGTACGTCAAGTTAACCCTTACTACGCTGAATTAAATGTTGTCGTCTGCTGGAAATGTTTTATTTTCAATATGTCTCGACAAAAACCTAGTTTTGACAGCACATGAGAATCGTCTCCAGTGGAGACGATTCTCATGTTCTGTCAAAACCAGTTTTTTGTTAAAAATTAAAGCAAAAATGAAAAACAGCAGACGGCAATTTCCGCCAACAGCGTAGGAAGGGTTAAGGTTGTAATACCTCATTTGTTTTGACAGCACGTTTCATATGTTGATAATTTATTGCACAGAATGGCTCATGTAAGTTGAACCTAATAAATAAGATAACAACAACCATTGTCGTGGTTTGCTCCCGTCATTCTGATAGTACATTTTATTTCATTTTATTTTCCATTATTTTAGATACAAGGTCATCATTTGGCCAGACGTTGCTGAAACTGCTGGTCATGTTCAGCTACAAGTCTCATGTTTTTTTACACCACATCATAGACTTCAGTGATCAATCATATCAATTGCCTCACATTATTTAACAATACCTTTGAACAATACTACTTGTATCACGTGAGTAAAGATATTTCTGTAGAGCTGCTCTTGTGGAGGAAAAGCACATTGTATGCATTTAAGTGTAATAATTTAAAATTTGTCAAAAAGAAGAAATCTGAGCCAAAATTATACCACAAATGTCCTACTGCTGTCGTCAGTGATACAGCCCTGATGAACACTATCCTTGACCACCATTCCAGTGTCTACAGTTTGCTCCCCAGTTGGTGAAGGCAATAGAGAATGGGGTTGACCCAGAGAAGGCATGTACTGTCATCGGGCTCTGCACAAGTCACACAGGTAACACATTCATTCCAGTGTCTAACTCTTGTCTCCCTTGTTGCGGCATTCACGTTTGTACTTATTTGTAATCTTTTATGACATTCAACGAGTATTTGACTCCTGAGTTATGTATTATTAGCTCACCTGAGCGAAGCTCATGTGAGATATTGTTACCACAATGTGTCCGTCGTCCGTCCGTCCGTCCGTGAACATTTTCAAACGTCTTCTCCTCGGTAACCATTGGGCCTATAGTCACCAAACTTCATGGTCATGGTCATGGTCATGGTCCTTAGGTAGGGGGGGGGATTGCAAAATTGTTAAAATGACATCATTACGTAATCCAAGATGGCCGCCATCTAAAAATAGCACAAGTTCTTCAAAAATCTTCTTCGCAAGAACAGCCAACCTGATTTCGACAAAACTTGGTAGGAATGATCGATGTACAAGGCTCTTTCAAAGTTGTTAAAATGGTGACGCCGGGGTCAAAAATGGGCGTGGCCGGTGGGGTCAAATTGGGGTCAAATTTTATTTTATTATGGTCATGTCTATATCAAATTGAAGGTATCAAATAGGCAATCACTCTGGTACATTTTTTGTCTAAATTGGATGGTCATGTCATCCAAGATGGCCACGAAAATGTCGTTGTTTTATTAGAGATTTCAAAATTCTTCTTCACACTAACCGCTTGGCCCATGGTGGCCAAACTTCACAGTTATGGTCCATGGGTGAAGCCTTTTCAGATTTGTTAAAACGGAGGTTGTTGCTAATCCAAGATGGCCGCCATCTAAAAATAGCACAAATTCTTAAAAAAATCTTCTTCTCATGAACCGCCAGCCGGATTTCGACGAATCTTGGTAGGAAAGATCGATGTACAATGCTCTTTCAAAGTTGTTAAAATGGTGACCCCAGGGTCAAAAATGGGCGTGACCCGTGGTGTCAAATTTTATTTTTGACCGAATATGGTCATGTCTATATCAAATAGAAGGTATCAGAGAGGCGATCATTCTGGTAGACTTTTTTGTGAAATTGGATGGTCATGTCATCCAAGATGGCCGCCGAAAGGTCAAAAGGTCGTTCTTTTATTAGAGATTTCAAAATTCTTCTTCACACGAACCGCTTTTCCCATGGTGGCCAAACTTCACAGTTATGGTCCATGGGTGAAGCCTTTTCAGTTGTTAAAACGGAGGTCGTCACTAATCCAAGATGGCCGCCGTCTAAAATTAGCACAAATTCTTAAAAAATCTTCTCCTGAACCGCCTTCCGGATTTCGACGAAACTTGGTAGGAATGATCGATATAGAATGCTCTTTCACATTTGTTAAAATGGTGACCCCGGGGTCAAAAATGGGTGTGGCCCGTGGGGTCAAATTGGGGTAAAATTTTATTTTTGACCGAGTATGCTCATGTCATATATGAAATTGAAGGTATCGATGAGACGATTGCTCTGGTGCAATATTTGTCGGAATCGGATGATTATGTCATCCATGATGGCCGCCAAAAGGTCCATTTATTCGAGATTTTGAACGTCTTTTTCTCAGGAACCACATGGCCGATGCTGGGTAAACTTCATAGTAAGTTAAGATCCTTGGGTGAAGCATTTTCAGATTTGGTAAAATGAGTCGTCGCTTAATCCAAAATGACCGCCATCTAAAAATAGCACAATTTTTTTAAAACGCATATGAACTCAATGTCACATTCTCCTCTGGTGTTCATGGAGTCAGGTGAGCGAATTAGGGCCATCATGGCCCTCTTGTTTTTTAAATGCTTTACACATTCAAATGTATCAATTGTGGATTATATATATATGAATTATACTTTTCAGTTGTAACGGGTACATACTTGATTAGAAAGAGCATTTGTGTACCTTTTATATTGTATTACCTCCTATGCTGTTTTCTCAATCAACAGTGAACGTTAAAGATGTGTCAAACATTATGAAGATGGACAATAAAGACAAGGCACAGCCGGTAAGTTCTGCCAAGTATCTTGTGTTGTATCTCGTGTTGTTTGCTGTTTCTGTCACAATGTATAGGTCCTGATTCAGGACCCTTTATTCTAAATTAATGGGAGAATTCAGGAGTCCTGAATTCTCCCATTAATTTAGAATAAAGGGTTAAACAAATGTAAATCACTAGCTTTTACTGTGTCTATGTACAGTAAACGCCAAGGTGTGCTTATACCAAACCTAGGTGGATGGGTTTTTTGATATCTTAACTGATATATGAATAGAAACATTAAATTTTAAAATATATTTTGTAAACTGGTAGATAATGACAATACAAACAACATGCAGAAAACCCCATGCAAACATTATAATCCAATCAAAAGTTAAGCAAGTTTTCATAATTGTACATTTTATGTAATTTTTTTTCAACAAAATTTTGAAAATCCCTATAAAAAAAGTTGTACGGTAATTAAAATAAAAAGATGTGTTTTACATTTTTCATTTTATTTCATCATAAATTATCAAGTTCATGTAATAAAATAATGTCAGAGAAAAAAATATCACTTGGACTTAATATAAATAAATATAAAAAATAAGTGTTCTATGACCTCATAGTGAAACACGCATATTTCAGCTAATTAAAATGTTCAAACCTTTGTAACTTTGTCAATATTTGTTAATTTACATGTGTTTTTCAGCGTTTATTTCATAGTATCAAATTGTATTATTTACAAAAATACAAAAAGTTGTTCATATGACCTTTAACCCTTTCAACCCTAAGGAACTGGAATGGACTGTGATATGCTAATGTTCCGACCAATCCAATGGTCACAAAATGATTTTCAGATTTGTCCATTTATGAAAAGGGGGTGTTTTTGTTCTAAGAAATATTAAAATTACTTTCAAAAAGTGCAGATCCTGATGAGACGGCTCGTTACGAGCCGGCTCATCTGGATTTGCATTTTTTGCATAAACCGCTATAGCGGGATTTCGGGTTCAAAGGGTTAACTGAAAATTCAGACCCAGAAATCACCGAAGCCTCAGCATTCTTATATCTTGATGGCGATGACGAACAATACTGATATTACAACCACATGGCAAACATTGTAGGTCCTGATCCCTCTCCAAGGAGGGTGAGTATTGTGTGTGATGGTGATCGTTATAGCGGGATTGTGTGGGACACTGGGCATGTAGTTAAATCTGTAAATGGAATGTAAATAGTCTGATACAACTGAACCACAGACTTGAGTATTAAGTTGAGGATAATATCATGTATGTAGCTGTGTATGTTACAGAATGACCTGAAGTGTCTGCTGTGTGAAGAAATAGTGAAGGCACTGGACAATATTGTTGGGAAGAACGCATCTGCAGAGAAGATCAACAGCACGGTGTACAAGCTGTGTAATGATCTCCCGGCTGGTGCTCTCCATGACATGGTATATACATATACAATTACCATGTCCACTCAACATGGCAATAGCCCATTTCATGTGGTACATACATTTGGGTGTATCAGCAATTTCTAAAATGTTTGCTCATTCTCTTCTGTATTGATGTAATAAAATATTGTGATCTCTCATTTGTCTGGACAGCAAGTTTCAGATTTATTACACAAATGGCTCCTTTAAGTTGCAGCCTAATAAATAAGACAAAAACACCATTTGCGTGGTTTGCTCCCTTGATTTGCTCCCTTGTACATTTTATTAGCCAGGTTTTTTGAAAACAAATCCAGGCTATTGGATTGGCGAAAGCCGGGCGGGTGGGCGGGCGGGCGGGCGGGCGGCGGGCGGGCGGACGGCGGGCGGGCGGGCAGCAGGCGGCGTCCACAATCAATGTTAAGTTTTCGTGTTTGAGTCCATTTCTTTGTTACTGTACCACCTAGGACCACCAAACTTTCACAGCTTCATAATCAAGGGGTGCCCACCACATATTACTATCTAACATGTTACTTTTTTTTTAACTTCACCCATTTTTTCCACGCAGTCGACTTAGCCATTTTCAATGTTAAGTTTTTGCGTTTACAATGTTAAGTTTTCGTGTTTAAGTCCATTTCTTTGGTACTGTACCACCTAGGACCACCAAACTTTCACAGCTTCATAACCAAGGGGTGCCTACCACATAAAACTATCCAACATGTGACCATTTTTTTACCTTCACCTATTATTTCTACGTAATTGACTTAGCCATTTTCAACGTTAACTTTTTAACGTACGTCTGCATGGTTAAACTTTTTTGGTTAAAAGTTTTTTGTTATACTATATCTCTGCAACTGCTTCGCCCATTACCTTGAAACTTCACATGGCTGTTTATCATCATCCATATTTTCATTCTACCCCCCAACCGTGCGGCCCCTGTGCCCAATGTCAAGGTCAAATTACTTTGAATTTTTTTGTTAAAGTTTTTTTGTGTACTATATCTCTGCAACAGCTTCACCCATTACCTTGATACTTCACATGGGTGTTTATCATCATTGTCGCACCCGCTTGCAGAAAGCGCGATATCGTCGGCATTTTGGCATACGTCCGTCCGTGTGTCCGGTTAAAGTTTTTTCCTTAAAGTTTTTCCATCTACTATATCTAATTTTTTAGTGTCCATGCCTCACCCCAAGGCGCGACATGCAGGCCACGGCCATCTAGTCTACAAAAAGTGGGTATAATTATGTTTTCCAAGTGTCTGTGCTTGGAAAAAACCTGGCCTTCGTGGCTTTGCCTCGTTTCTTGTTTTCAATTCTTTTAGATACAAGGTCATCATTTGGCCAGACTTACTGAAACTGTTGGTCATGTTCCGCTACAATTACATGTGTTTTGACACCACACACTAATCTGTCCTCAGTGATCACTCGCATCAATTGCTTCACCTTATTTAATAATACGTTTGAACAATACTACTTCTGGTGAATGTAGTGAGACAGTGTAACAATTGTTATTGTTATCCGTCTATCAGTCTGTCTGTCCGTCCGTCCGTCTGCCAGTAGACACTTTTCCTTGTCCGGCGAACTACTTCTACAGTTTTTGGCCGATTCTATTCATACTCAGTATACATCTCAACCATCATGTGCAGGAGTGCGTAACCAAAATTGTTTCACTGTCCCACTGATCCATCCGCAGTTATGCCCCTTTTTCGAGTCTGAAAATATATTTTTTTCCTTGTCCGAGGGACATAGTTTTACAGTTTTTTTGCAGATTCTTTTCATACTCAATATACATTCCAACCATCAAGTGCAAGAGTGCGTAATGTAAATTTTTTCGCTATCCCACCCATCCATCCGCAGTTATGCCCCTCTTTCGACAGTGAAAATATTTTTTCCTTGTCCAGCGAACTACATGTACTTCTACAGTTTTTAGCTGATTCTCTTCATGCTCGGTATACATCCCAACCATCAAGTGCAGGAGTGCGTAACGTAAATATTTTCGTTGTCCCACTGATCCATCCGCAGTTATGCCCCTTTATCGACTCTGAATTTCTTTTTTTCTTGTCCCGCGAACTACTTCTACAGATTTTGTCTGATTCTCTTCATACTCGGTATACATCCCAAGCATCAAGTCCACGAGTGCGTAACGTCAACATTTTTGCTGTCCCACAAATCCATCTGCAGTAATGCCCCTTTTTCAACTAATTCTACAGTTTTTGCCCGATTCTCTTCATACTTTTTATACATCTCAACCATCAAGTGCAGAAGTGTGTAACATAAATTTTTTCGCTGTCCCACCGATCCATCCGCAGTTATGCCCCTTTTTTTTAATGTAAATATATTTTTTTCTTCATTCACTCACTCAATGATTGCTGTTGTATTCATGAATGCTCAACAGTGGTGACATTTTGTTTTACAAACAATTCTCTAGTTTCTGTAGGGATTCTCTCGTAGAAAAAAGACATTTAAAATGTAATTATTTACAATTTGTCCCAAGACATCTCCTCTCAGCCAATGTAATACGTCAATTATAAATGTCATACTGCTGTGTCCGGTGATACAGCCCTGATGAACACTATCTTTGACCACCATTCCAGTGTACACAGTTTGCTCCCCAGTTGGTGAAGGCAATAGAGGGCGGGGCTGACCCAGAGAAGGCATGTACTGACATCAAGCTCTGCTCAAGTCACACAGGTAACACATTCATTCCTGTGTCTACAGCTTGTATCCTTGTGGTGGAATCACGCTGTGCATATTTGTAACATCCACATTATTCTTGTATATCTTTCTGGCACCCATTTTATGGCATTTGACGGAGTATTTGACTCCTGAGTTATGTATTATTGTCGCGCCTGCTTTAGCAGAGGCGCGACTATAGTCGGCGCTTTTTCCGTTGTCGTCGTCGTCGTCGTCCGCGTCGTCCGTTTTTTTTGTAAGGCAAATGCGTTAAAGTTATTGTTTTTTCACAATATCTCTTTAACCCCTTGCCAGACATTGATACTATTTCACATCAATGTTTGTCTAGGGATGATGCTTCATTACGCACACCCCCACATCCAAATTTTGAAGGTCAAGGTCATTTATTTCCTTGTAATGTTCACCGGTTTTGTAACAGAAATGCGTTAAAGTTATTGTTTTTTCACAATATCTCTTTAACCCCTTGCCAGACATTGATAATATTTCACAGCAATGTTTGTCTAGGGATGATGCTTCATTACGCACACCCCCACGTCCGAATTATCAAGGTCAAGGTCATTTATTTGTAATGTTCACCGGTTTTGTAACAGAAATGTGTTAAAGTTATTGTTTTTTCACAATATCTCTTTAACCCCTTGCCAGACTTTGATAATATTTCACATCAATGTTTGTCTAGGGATGATGCTTCATTACGCACACCCCCACATCCAAATTATCAAGCTCAAGGTCATTTATTTACTTGTAATGTTCACCGGTTTTGTAACAGAAATACGTTAAAGTTATTGTTTTTTCACCATATCTCTTTAACTCCTTGCCAGACATTGATAATATTTCACATCAATGTTTGTCTAGGGATGATGCTTCATTACGCACACCCCCACATCCAAAGTCTGAAGGTCAAGTTAATTTATTTACTTGTAATGTTCACCGGTTTTGTAACAGAAATGCGTTAAAGTTATTGTTCACAATATCATCTTTCAACCCTTTGCCAGACTGATAATATTTCACATCATGTAGTTTCTAGGAATGATGCGATTGTTCATTACCCCTTTTCAGCACACATCATTTCCTGAATGTTCTGAAGGTCAAGGTAATTTATTTACTTGTAATATTCACGGTCAAATGCCTCGGCAGGCGCGACATCGCTTCCGTGGCGGAATTCTTGTTATTCCCCACCCATATGCAAGAGGGGATATCGATGGTCTAGTAACATAAGGTTGTAACTGCTATGCTAAAGCATAGCAGTTACGACCTTATGTTACTAGACCATCGATATTCCATTAGTCCATGTACGTGTGCTGTGTACGTATGTGTGCACATGTACGTGTGCTGTGTACGTATGTGTGTACATTGGTAACACCTTTCATTTGGCAATAACTTATGAACCGCTTCAATGATTATGATAACATTTAGCCACAATGTGAGTATAGGGATGGTGCTTTGTTTTGCATACGATCCACGTGTGACTGCCCATGGTCACGGTCAATGAGGAATTATGTTCACTCACTTTTATTTGGTTGTAAGGCAAAAATGTTATTTATTATTATTATCAAGCCTGCCAGCGTGGGGATTAGCTTAGTGATAATGATGTCCTTGTTTTTTAAATGCTTTACACATTCAAATGTAACAATTCTAGATTATTTCTTTACATGCTTTATACTTTTAAGTTGTAACAGGTACAGAGAAAGAGCATTTGTGTACCTGTTATATGGTATTACATGTACCTCCTATGCTGTTTTCTCAATCAACAGTGAACGTTAAAGATGTGTCAAACATTATGAAGATGGCCAATAAAGACAATGCACAGCCGGTAAGTTCTGCCCAGTCTCTCCTATTATTTGCTGTTTCTGTCCCAATGTATAGAGCATGAATTCTCCCATTACTTTTGAATAAAGGGTTAAACAAATATATATCATTTGCTTTTACTGTGTTTATGCAAAAGCATAGGTGTACTGATACCAAACCTTGGTGGATGCCGATTCTTGTATCTTAACTGAGAATTCAGACCCAGGACAAACCCGGAGCCTCAGCATTCCTTTATCTTGATGGCGATGACAAATAGTACTGGCATTACAACCACATGGCAAACATTGTAGATGCTGATCCCTCTCCAAGGAGGGTGAGTATTGTAGATGATGGTGATCGTTATAGGGGAATTGTTTGGGACACTGGGCTTGTAGTTAAATATGTAATGGAATGTAAATAGCCTGATACAACTAAACCACAGATTTGAGTATTAAGTTGAGGATAATATCATGTACATGTATGTAGCTGTGTATGTTACAGAATGACCTGAAGTGTCTGCTGTGTGAAGAAATAGTGAAGGCACTGGACAATATTGTTGGGAAGAACGCATCTGCAGAGAAGATCAACAGCACGGTGTACAAGCTGTGTAATGATCTCCCGGCTGGTGCTCTCCATGACATGGTATATACATATACAATTACCATGTCCACTCAACATGGCAATAGCCCATTTCATGTGGTACATACATTTGGGTGTATCAGCAATTTCTAAAATGTTTGCTCATTCTCTTCTGTGTTGATGTTACAAAATATTGTTATCCCTCATTTGTCTGGACAGCAAGTTCCAGATTTATTACACAAATGGCTCCTTTAAGTTGCAGCCTAATAGATGGATAACAACACCATTTGCCATGGTTTTATTCTGCATTTTATTGTATCCCCCGGACTCCGTCGGGGGATACTATGGATTTGACAGCGCGCCGCGTCCGCGTCCGCCGCAGACACTTCTTGTCCGGAGCATAACTCGAACACCCTTTGGAATATTTTCATGAAACTTCACACATGCATAGACCACGACCCGAAGGTGTGTCGCGCACAAGAATGACAACTATTGCATAGCTAATTTTTTAGTTATCTCCCTTTTTTGTTTCTCACACTGATTTCGTGTCCGGAGCATAACTCCACCACCCTTTGGAATATTTTCATGAAACTTCACACATGCATAGACCACGACCCGAAGGTGTGTCGCGCACAAGAATGACAACTCTTGCATAGCTCATTTTTTAGTTATCTCCCTTTTTTGTTTCGCGCACTGATTGACCATAACTCGACCACCCTTTGGAATATTTTTATGAAACTTCACACATTCAATTAGACCACGAACCGAACCGAAGGTGTGTCGTGCACAAGAATGACAACTCTTGCATAGCTAATTTTTTAGTTATCTCACTTTTTTGTTTTCGCGCACTGATTTCCTGTCCGGAGCATAACTCGACCACCCTTTGGAATATTTTCATGAAACTTCACACATGCATAGACTACGACCCGGAGTGTGTCGCGCACAATGACAACTCTTGCATAGCTAATTTTTGAGTTATCTCCCTTTTTTGTTTTGCGCACTCTACAAACTGGACAATAATGCATAAAGACCCATTTTCTCGTCTGCTCTGTACACCTTTTCTTGTGTGCTCTGTACACCTTACCTGTAGAGAGAACAATAGAGACTGGGAGAAACCATTCACCTGTCCATGATGTGCTAGCATGTGCAAATGTCCAGTCTTGACCACTGTTGACCACAGGTAATTTATACAGGTAAATTACTACATTGGATATTACATTTCCGTAAACTGTGTTGAAAATATTGTGGCATTATGTGGACCTGTGCAGATATATGTAGATAAATATAGGACTATTAAACAAAAATTCTGGGCTCCAGTAGCAAGCATTATTATTTTTAAACTTTTTTTTCCATTTTTTTTTTCAAATTATTTTTCAATTTTTGTCTAGTAGCATAAGGTCGTAAGTGCTATATACAGACTATTCACCTGTGCATGTGCTAGCATGTGAAACTGACCACTGACCACTTGCAGGTAATTTATACAGGTAAATGATTATATTACATTTCCGTAAACTGTGTTGAAAATATTGTGGCAATATGTGGACCTGTGTATATATGATATGTATATATAGGACTATTAAAAAACATTCTGGGCTCCAGATAGGGAGCATTATTTTTTTATTTTTTTTTTATTTAATTTTTTTTTTTTTTCCATTTTTTTTACATTTATTTTTTTTTTTTCAATTTTTTAATGACCACTAAGTTATTTACATAACAGGTACATTATTACATTTCCGTAACTGTGTGACACCTATTGTGGCAGTATGTGGTACCTGCATATATGTAGAAATATGGACTATTAACAAAAATGGGCACAGTACGAGCATTATTATTTTTTTATTTCCGTAAACATTTCCGTAAACTGTGATTCAAAATATTGTGGCATTTATGTGGACCTGTGCAGATATATGTAGATAAATATAGGACTATTAACAAAAATTCTGGGCTCCAGTAGCGAGCATTATTATTTTTATTTTTTTTGTATATTACATTTCCGTAAACTGTGTTGAAAATATTGTGGCATTATGTGGACCTGTGCATATAATAGTAAATATAGGACTATTAAAAAAAAATTCTGGGCTCCAGTAGCAAGCATTATTATTTTTAATTTTTAAACTTTTTTTTCCATTTTTTTTTCTTCATTTTTTTTCTTCAAATTCTTTTTCAATTTTTGTCTAGTAGCATAAGGTCGTAAGTGCTATATACAGACTATTATCATATAATAAAACAATTATTGACTAGTGAGCCATAGAATATAATCTGATATTCTATGGCTCACTAGTCAATAATTGTATAATATGTTCGGGCCAGTGAAAATTGCTTTCAGGCCCAGGCTCGAGGTCAAGGCGGGACAAGGCGAGGCATCTGATTCCGCGGAATTCTTGTTTGCTTATCTGCCTATGTTGTTTCGTGCTCTGATTTTGTATCCAGAGCATAACTCGAACACCCTTTGGAATATTGTTATGCCCCACCACGATAGTGGAGGGGGAATTTAGTGTTACCCTTGTCTGTCCGTCCGTCCGTCCGTCTGTCCGTCCGCACACACGAATGGGTACTTGTTGTAAGCGTACGGGGATCTTATTGGGTAGGGTTAGGATAGTGTTGGGTACTCTTGTTGGATATTTTTATACAGTAAAAACCCAACAAGTATTCATTCGTAGGAACGTGCGTCCCGTCCGTCCGTCCGTCCGTCCGTCCGTCACAAAACTTTAACACTCGGGTAAATGTCTCTTAATTTCTTCATCCTTCGACTGATCTGCTTCATATTTCATATACACATTGCTCTGATGGTTTACTACCGCCCTGTGCCAAATCCACGTTCGTCCTGCCCCCGCCAAGCCCAGGGTCAAGGTCACATACTTGGTGCTTCAAAAACTTTAACGCTCGGGTTAATATCTTATAATTTATGTTTTCTTTCACGGATCAGCTTCATATTTCATATGCACATTGCTCTAATGGTCCTCTACCACCCTGTGCCAAATCCACGTTCGTCCTGCCCCCGCCAAGCCCAGGGTCAAGGTTACATACTTCGTGCTTCAACAACTTTAACGCTCTGGTAAATATCTTATAATTTCTGTTTTCTTTCACGGATCAGCTTCATATTTCATATACGAATTGCTCTAATGGTCCTCTACCGCTGTGCCAAATCCACGTTCGTCCTGCCCCCGCCAAGCCCAGGTCAAGTCACATACTTAGTGCTTCAAAAACTTTTAACGCTCGGGGTAATATCTATACTTTCTGTTTTCTTTCATGGATCATCTTCATATTTCATATACGCATTGCTCTAATGGTCCTCTACCTCCCTGTGCCAAATCCACGTTCGTCCTGCCCCGCCAATCCCAAGGTCAAGGTCACATACTTGGTGCTTCAAAAACTTTAACGCTCAGGTAAATATCTTATAATTTTTCTTTCCATTCACGGATCAACTTCATATTTCATATACGCGTTGCTCTAATGGTCCTCTACCACCCTGTGCCAAATCCATGTTCGTCCTGCCCCCGCCAAGCCCAGGGTCAAAGGTCACATACTTAGTGCTTCAAAAACTTTACGTCGGGTAAATATTTATAATTTCTGTTTTCTTTCATGGATCATCTTCATATTTCATATACGCATTGCTCTAATGGTCCTCTACCACCCTGTGCCAAATCCACGTTCGTCCCGCCCCCGCCAAGCCCAGGGTTAACATCACATACTTAGTGCTTCAAAAACTTTAACGCTCAGGTAAATATCTTATAATTTCTGTTTTCTTTCACAGCTTCATATTTCATATATCCATTGCTCTAATGGTCCTCTACCGCCCTGTGCCAAATCCACGTTCGTCCTGCCCCCGCCAAGCCCAGGGTCAAGGTCACATACTTGGTGCTTCAAAAACTTGAACGCTCAGGTAAAAGTAAATTTTGACTTGGAATTTGGCCTCATTTATTATCAAAGCGATATGTGGGACATCCGTGTTCTATGAACACATTTTATAGTTTATTAAACTTCACACATGCATAGAAGACGACCCAAAGGTGTGTCGCACGTAAGAATGACAACTCTTGCGTCGTTAATTTCTTAGTTATCTCCCTTTGTTGTTTCGTGCACTGATTTCGTGTCCGGAGCATAATTCGAACACCCTTTGGAATATTTTCATGAAACTTCACACATGCATAGACCACAACCCTAAAGGTGTGTCACGCAAGAATGACAACTCTTGCATCACTAATTTTTTAGTTATCTCCCTTTGTTTTTTCCGTCACTGATTTTGTCTCCGGAGCATAATTTGAACACCCTTTTTTCAAACTACTTGTGTATCTTGGGAGGGGGATACACATGCGCTTGTCGACAAGTGTCCATTTCTAGTTTTCAATTCTTTTAGATACACAGTCATCATTTGGCCAGACTTTACTGAAACTGTTGGTCATGTTCCGCTACAATTACATGTGTTTTGACCCCACACACTATTCTGTCCTCCGTGATCACTCGCATGAATTGCTTCATATTGTTTAACAATAAGTTTGAACAATACTACTTTAGGCCAATGTAGTGACACAGTGTAGCAATTGTAATTATTGAGTAAATATTATTATGCCACCGCAATGATAGTTGTTGTTGGCATATAATGTTTACCCTGTCCGTCTATCCATCTGTCTGTCGGTCCGTCTGCCAGTAGACACTTTTCCTTGTCCAGCGAACTACTTCTACAGTTTTTGGCCGATTTTATTCATACTCCGTCTACATCTCAACTATCAAGTGCAGGAGTGCGTAACATGAAAATGTTATTCCCCTTTTTCGAGTCTGAAAATAGACAATTTTTCGTGTCCAGCAGACTGGTCTACAGTTATTTGCCGATTCTCTTCATACTTGGTATACATCCCAACCATCAAGTGCAGGAGTCCGTAATGTAAATATTTTCGCTGTCCCACTGATCCATCATGAATTAATTATGCTCCTTTATTGTCTCGTGAAATATTTTTTTCCATGTCCGTTGAACTACTTCTACAGTTTTTGTCTGATTCTCTTCATACTCGGTATACATCCCAACCATCAAGTCCACGAGTGTGTAACATAAATATTTTAGCCGTCCCACTGTCACTGATCCACCATCCACAATTATTATCGACTCTGAATTTGTTTTTTCCTTGTCTGGCGAACTACTTCTACAGTTTTTGGCCGATTCTCTTCATACTTGGTATACATTCAAACCATCAAGTGCAGGAGTGTGTAGCGTCAACATTTTAGCTGTCCCACCAATCCATCCGCAGCTATGCCCCTTTTTTCACTCTGAAAATATTTGTTTTCTTTGTCCGGCGAACTACTTCTACAGTTTTTTTGCCCGATTCTCATCATACTCGGTATACATCCCAACCATCAAGTGCAGGAGTGCGTAACATAAAAATGTTCGCTGTCCCACCGATCCATCCGCAGTTATGCCCCTTTTTGGATTCTAAAATTTTATTTTTTTTCCAATCGCTCACTCAATGATTGCTGATGTATTTTGAATACTCAACAGTGGTGGCATTTTGTTTTACAAACAAGTTTCTGTAGAGATGCTCTCTTTGAAAAAAACACTAATTCATAGACTTTTAAAATGTAATTATTTACAATTTGTCCCAAGACATCTGAGCCAATGTAATACGTCAACAATGTCATACTGCTGTGTCCGGTGATACAGCTCTGATGAACATTATCTTTGACCACCATTCCAGTGTCTACAGTTTGCTCCCCAGTTGGTGAAGGCAATAGAGGGCGGGGCTGACCCAGAGAAGGCATGTACGGACATCAAGCTCTGCTCAAGTCACACAGGTAACACATTCATTCCAGTGTCTAACTCTTGTCTCCCTTGTTGCGGCATTCACGTTTATACTATAAATGAATGGCCTTTTTGTGGAATTTATCGGGGTATAAACTTGGAAAAGTCGCGGGAATACTGGACGAAGGCCGGAAGGCCTCGTCCAGTATTCCCGCGACTTTTCCAAGTTTATATTCCCGATAAATTCCACAACAAGGCCATTCATTCCTTATAATTTCAGCATTTGAAAGAAATTCATCAAGAAAATGTGTTTATTTTCCGTTTTCTTAAGAATTATTTTAACTGCGCCTCACTGTTACGGAAAGTAGTTCTGTGTGGGAGTTTACTGGGATATAAATTTTGGACAGAGACTTGCTACGGGCCAATCAAATGTTAGGGAATTGTGTAAATATTTTTGTGCTGGAATTATTTATTTGTAACATCCGAGTTATCTAGTATAACTTTCTGGCCCAAGTTTACTATGACATTCGACGAGTATTTGACTTCTGAGTTATGTATTATTATTAGCCAGGTTTTTTGAAAAAAAATCCAGGCTATTGGATTGGCGAAAGCCGGGCGGGCGGGCGGGGCGGCGGCGGGCGGACGGGCGGCGGGCGGGCTGCGGGCGGCGTCCACAATCAATGTTAAGTTTTCGTGTTTGAGTCAATTTCTTTGTTACTTTACCACCTAGGACCACCAAACTTTCACAGCTTCATAATCAAGGGGTGCCCACCACATATTACTATCCAACATGTTACTTTTTTTTTAACTTCACCCATTTTTTCCGCGCAGTCGACTTAGCCATTTTCAATGTTAAGTTTTCGCGTTTACAATGTTAAGTTTTCGTGTTTAAGTCCATTTATTTGTTACTGTACCACCTAGGACCACCAAACTTTCACAGCTTCATAATCAAGGGGTGCCCACCACATATTACTATCCAACATGTTACTTTTTTTTAACTTGACCCATTTTTTCCGCGCAGTCGACTTAGCCATTTTTAATGTTAAGTTTTCGCGTTTACAATGTTAAGTTTTCGTGTTTGAGTCCATTTCTTTGGTACTGTACCACCTAGGACCACCAAACTTTCACAGCTTCATAACCAAGGGGTGCCTACCACATAAAACTATCCAACATGTGACCATTTTTTTTACCTTCACCTATTATTTCTACGTAATTGACTTAGCCATTTTCAACATTAACTTTTTAACGTACGTCTGGTTAAAGTTTTTTGGTTAAAAGTTTTTCGTTATACTATATCTCTGCAACTGCTTCGCCCATTACCTTGAAACTTCACATGGGTGTTTATCATCATCAATATTTTCATTCTACCCCCAACCGTGCGGCCCCTGTGCCCAATGTCAAGGTCAAATTACTTTGAATTTTTTTGTTAAAGTTTGTTTGTGTACTATATCTCTGCAACTGCTTCACCCATTACCTTGATACTTCACATGGGTGTTTATCATCATTGTCACACCCGCTTGCAGAAAGCGCGATATCGTCGGCATTTTGGGATACGTCTGTACGTCCGTGTGTCCGGTTAAAGTTTTTTCGTTAAACTTTTTCCATCTACTATATCTATTTTTTTACTGTCCATGCCTCGCCCCAAGGCGCGACATGCAGGCCACAGCCATCTAGCTAGCTAGTCTACAAAAAGTGGGTATAATTATGTTATCCAAGTGTCTATGCTTAGAAAAAACCTGGCCTTAGTGGCTTTGCCTCGTTTCTTGTTTTTTTAAATGCTTTACACATTTAAATGTAGCAATTCTGGATTATTTCTTTGTATGCTTTATACTTTTAAACTGTAACAGGTACATACTTCATTTGAAAGAGCGTTTATGTACCTTTTATATTTTATTGCCTACCATGCTCTTTTATCAATCAACAGTGAACATTAAAGAGGTGTCAAAGGTTATGAAGATAGACAGTAAAGACAATGCACAGCCGGTAAGTTCTGCCCAGTCTCTCCTGTAATTTGCTGTTTTTGTCCCAATGTATAGAGCATGAATTCACCCATTACTTTTGAATAAAGGGTTACACAAATATGAATCATTCGCATTTACTGTGTTTATGCAAAATCATAGGTGTGTTTATACCAAACCTTGGTGCATGACGGTTCTTGTATCTTAACTGAGAATTCAGACCCAGGACAAACCCGGAGCCCCAGCATTCCTTTATCTTGATGGTGATGACAAACAGTACTGATATTACAACCACATGGCAAACATTGTAGATGCTGATCCCTCTCCAAGGAGGGTGAGTATTGTAGATGATGGTGATCGTTATAGGGGAATTGTGTGGGACACTGGGCATGTAGTTAAATCTGTAAATGGAATGTAAATAGTCTGATACAACTGAACCACAGACTTCAGTATTAAGTTGAGGATAATATCATGTATGTAGCTGTGTATGTTACAGAATGACCTGAAGTGTCTGCTGTGTGAAGAAATAGTGAAGGCACTGGACAATATTGTTGGGAAGAACGCATCTGCAGAGAAGATCAACAGCACGGTGTACAAGCTGTGTAATGATCTCCCGGCTGGTGCTCTCCATGACATGGTATATACATATACAATTACCATGTCCACTCAACATGGCAATAGTCCCATTTCATGTGGCACACACATTTGGGTGTATCAGCCATTTCTATAACGTTTTCTCATATGTCTTGATGTATGTTAACTCTTTGCATGCTGGAAAACTTGTGGGCTATATATAGTTCAAAACCAGCGGACAAAAATTCATCATATTTTCTTTTATTTCTCCTTGTACGTATCATGAATATGTCTTGGAATTTCATTAGAATTGAGTCCTGAGGACTCAATTCTAATGAAATTCCAAGACATATTTACAGAGAGAAATAAAACATATAGTCCTAATTTGTTTGGCGGATATTTTCACCGCTAGCATGGAAAGAGTTAAGTTAAGGTTGTAATCCCTCATTTGTTTTGACAGCACGTTTCATATGTCGATCATTTATTGCCCCAAATGGCTCCGTTATGTTGAAACCTAATATGTAGACTAGCAAGGCCAAGTGCCTTGGTTTGCTCGCTTGATTCTGGTTGTAGATTTTCTTTTCAATTCTATTGTTTTGACACCACACATTAGTTTCTTCATTGATCACTCACATCACTCACATCAATTGATTTACATTATTATACCCCCGGCATGTTGAGGGGCGTGTAGTTTTTGTCATTCCGTCCGTGTGTCTGTCCATCCGTCCAATTTACGTTAAAGTTTTCGGTTACTCATTATCTCTGCAACGGTAAGTCAGACTGACTTCAAACTATATTTATCATCATCCATATTTGCATTGCTTACCACACCCATGTCCAAGGTCAAGGTCAAATTATTTAGAACTTTGCATTAGTGTGATTTCCGTTAAAGTTTATAGGTACCCATTATCTCTGCAACGGTAAGTCAGATTGAATGAAAACTTCATAATTATACTTCCTTATCATCATCCATATTATCATACCATACCACTCCTATGGGGCTTCATGTCAAGGTCAAATTACTTAGAAATTTGAATTAAAGGTTTTTAAATATTTGCGTTATAAGTGTTTGTTGGTCCAGGCGGCAGCCAGGGGTATCCATGAGCCTCCGCTCACTTGCTCCAGTTTAACAATACGTTTGAACAATACCGGTGTAACAGGAAATCTTCCCGGGGAATTGTCCCCCCTCCCCCATCACCACCTTCAAAGACACTGTCCACAAAACTTTTAATGTATTTTCATATACATTGTTGATATTGTGCTCAGGAGCATACAAAATGCACATGCTAGAACCAGTCTGTTGGTAACAGAGGACGTAACATCCCTACATGTATACCCAGCTAACATAGTCATAATGTATGTCTGCTTGTGGAGAAGTATGTGAATAGGCGAGGCAGCATTTTCTATAAAAGAGCTATCCAATTTAGTATAATATCTATACATAGACAACATAGTGGTGGTGGGGCAGTAGAGATTCTATTTACCGGTATATGCAATAATTCCCCATTACCGTACCATAACTATTATGTATGTTGGCTGGTAGAGAGTTCTCTAGGTTAAATCTCTACCATAGCTGCATATGATTGGTATAAATGTATAGCACATGGTGGGGGTGGGTCTAGAAAATAAAAACAGTTATCTGTGTAGAACAGCAAGCATGTGGCATGTATTGGTGGGGGGTGGGTGTGGAGATTTTCCTAGGAAATATTCCCACCCGCCACCATGTACCATATGCATAGTGGATATGGACATCTCTTTGTAGACAAGAACAGCCCATGATTGGGGGAGTATTTCTGATGAAATGAAATAATGTATGTTGGTGTAGAACAGATAGCATGTGGCATAAGATGATTATCCAACCCATCATACCATATGCATAGCGGATGTGAATGTCTCTTTGTAGACAAGAATAGCCCACGATTGGGGGAGTATTTCTGAAGAAATGAAATGTATGTTGGTGTAAAACGGATAGAATTTTGGCATGTAGGGAGGGGGGGGGTGGGGGGGGGGATTGTCCTAGGAAATATACACCCCCCCCCCCCCGCCAACCCATCCTCTACCATATGCATAGTGGATGTGGAAGTCACTTTGTAGACAAGAATAGCCCATGATTGGGGGAGTATTTCTGGTTGAGATTCTATTTACCGGTATATGCAATAATTCCCCATTACTGTACCATAACTATTATGTATGTTGGCTGGTAGAGAGTTCTCTAGGTTAAATCTCTACCATCTCTACCATAGCTGCATATGATTGGTATAAATGTATAGCACTGGTGGGGGTGGGTCTAGAAAATGAAAACAGTATATCTGTGTAGAACAGCAAGCATGTGTCATGTATTGGTGGGGGTGGGAGGGGGGGGGGGGGGTGGAGATTTTCCTAGGAAATTCCCCCCCAACCCCCCCCCCCAACCAACTACCATATGCATAGGGGATGTGGATGTCTCTTTGTAGACAAGAATAACCCACGATTTAGGGAGTATTTCTGACGAAATAATGTATGTTGGTGTAGAACAGATAGCATTTGGCATGTATTGAGGGAGGGGGGGGGAGATTGTCCTAGGAAATTCCCCCCCCCCAACCATATACCATATACATTCACATCCGCTATGCATATGGTAGATGGTTGTGGGGGGGGGGGTGGGAATATTTCCTAGGAAAATCCGTGGTGGGGAAGATTTCCAGGGGGGAGAATTTCCTGTGACACCGGTACTACTTGTGGCGACTGTAATAACACAGTGTAGCACTTGAGCAAAGATTATTAATGTAGAGGTGCTCTCATAGAAATAAAAGTAATTATCGACATTTAAAATGTAATAATAATTTACAATTTGTCAACAAGAAGACAGTAATGCCACAGCATTGCCATACTTCTGTGGCTGGCCGGTGATACAGCTCTGATGAACACTATCCTTGACCACCATTCCAGTGTCTACAGTTTGCTCCCCAGTTGGTGAAGGCAATAGAGGGCGGGGCTGACCCACAGAAGGCATGTACTGACATCAAGCTCTGCTCAAGTCACACAGGTAACACATTCATTCCTGTGGCTACATCTGTAGCCTATTTCATCAACATTGCAAAGTATACTTTTCTAGCAAAGTATACTTTGAGGGAGAAATTTTCAATTTTAGGATAAATTTATTAATTTTTATTATACTGAATTTATTACATTATCACAGCCATTTTGGCTTTGATAATGTAGTAAATTCAGTATAATAATTCTGCATACTTTTAATCATCAAATATATGCAGTCGTTAGTTCTATATGAAATAATGCATTTCAGTAAAAATAAATGATTGCTCCCTCAAAGTATACTTTGCTATAAAAGTATACTTTGCAATGTTGGTGAAATCAGCTACTGGTCTCATCTCCCTCACAGAGTTTATAATAACTGGGAGTAATGTGTTCTGCAAATATTAGTTTTTGTTTTGCATGCTCACAGCTAGCAGTGATACATACCACATAACAATTTTGATTCTACACCCCGTGCCATCAATATGGAATATATTTTCTATTCCCAATGCAAAACAGACATTCGCTTGTAGCAAATAAATTAATTTATTCTGTTAATCCATTTTCCAAAAATTGCGATGTAGATGGTAATACAATATTAAGGATTACAGTGACCTTACAGTGACCAGTGTATTTAAATCCTGTCAATTGAACAGTGAAATGTCATTTTTGAAATGTACCTCAATGTCAAAATTAAACAATTCCCATAAAGGCCAATGCTGGAATTGACACCTTGAAATGTCAGTGTTGTAATTGAAGAGATTCATCTTGTAAGTTTAGCAGAGCTGCATCTGATAAAACCATAAGTTTAGTAGAATTCATTTCTACAAGAGCTCCAACTAAATTTATTTTTATTGAGTACTTTTATCCCATCGCGTAGCGAAAATGGGATATAGGGATGCAAAAGACGTCTGTCTGTCCCTACGTCTGTCCGGGCTAACATTGCGGGTTTTGGGGTTAGGGAGAGGAGCCTAAGACAATGGAATACAATATATTCGTTCTGTATAGCCCCTAAGCATATTGTACTTTAGGGGCTATTGCTTTGATCTTTTAAAGAACAATTAGCCCATAAACCCAAAATGTTAGAACATCCGTCTGTCCATCCATCTGTCTGTCATATTTTTATAACTTCTGTAGTGTATGACCGATTGGTTTCAAACTTCATGTAAATGTTTATTATCATCCATATTTTCATTCCCCACCCCACCCATGATCCCCTCATGCCCAAGGTCAAGTTCAAATAGCTTTGAAAGTTCATATTCAGTAGATGTTCACATTCTGTGGTTGCGTGCGCGTTTCTCCATTTTCCTATAACTTCTTAGTGTATGACCTATTGGCTTCAAACTTCATGTACATGTTTATTATCATTCATATTTTCATTCCCCACCCCACCCATGCTCCTCTCGCGCCCAAGGTCAAGGTAAATTAACTTTGAATGTTCATATTCAGTAGATTTTCACATTCAGTAGATGCGTGCGCGTTTCTCCATTCTCCTATAACTTCTTAGTGTATGACCGATTAGCTTGAAACTCGATGTGCATGTTTCTCATCATTCATATTTTCTTCATTCTCATCATTCACATGTCCCTCTGTGCCTGAGGTCAAGTTTGATTTCACATTCATTATATGTGTGCGTGGTTCTCCATTCTCCTATGACTTGTTTACTGTATGAGCGATTGACTTTTAATTTCATGTGCATGTTGATGATCCAAACACCACAGCAATGGGATACATGCCGTTGGCGGCGTTCTTGTAATTAGATTAAAATCAAACACATGTTTTGAATGTAAGTCTATGAGAAGCAGATCTTCCATATTTATGGCATATTGGTGTACATATTATCTGTATTACTGGGATTGTGTTTTACATCCTCACAACATTCTATCACGAAGGTCAAGGTCACAAAATTGTGTGGGTGGTAGGTGGGAGCATGTGATGGGTAATTGAACGATCGGTGTCCTTACCGGAATCCAAATTGGAGACCTGGTTTGGCCCTCACATACGTATTTGGCATTTTGTATGTGACAGTTGAATCTGGTTATACCCCTTATGCGAGTATTACGATTATTCGTAATCCTATTTTAGGGGAAGGGGCCAAGTGACTTTGGTGTGCTATGGCAGGTCAGGTTATTCTAATTTCAGGGCTGAACATATTTTTTCTCAATGAAAATATTCCGTTCTGATTTTGGAATTTTCTCCCCAATGCAGCAGGTTAAAATAGGATCGAACCCGTTTGCCCAGCCTTACATGACCTTAGCTGTTGATAGGCCGTTAAACACTAATAAACAAACACAAACACAAAATTGTAATATTCTCATATTTTTATTTCCCATCTTACTATACAGGTTCTGGTAGCCATTAACCCTTTCAACCCTAAGGAACTGGAATGGATTTTGATATGTTCATTTTGCAACCAATCCAACCGTCACAAAATGGTTTTCAGACTAGTCCATTTATGAAAAGGGGATATTTTTTGTTCTCAAAAATATTAAAATTATTTTCAAAAAGTGCAGATCCTGATGAGACGGCTCGTTACGAGCCGGCTCATCTGGATCTGCACTTTTTGCATAAACCGATATAGCGGGATTTCGGGTTCAAATGGTTAAAGTGCCAGAAGTGATCTAGAATTTTTTTCCACCGTATTCTCTTGTACAGAAGACAGATGTTTTCTCAGCTTTCTTCCAGACAGAGTACAATTGGGACAGTATGACCATTTCAAGAATGTTTCTTTAATATTTTACTTTTTTCTGGAAGTATATAATTTATTGTGGTATACTCATTTACTTTCATTGAAACATATGCAAACTATTAATATTACACAATTAATGTATTACAAAAATAATGTTGTACATTAATATTAATATTGGTTACTGAATAGGGAATGCATAAGAAAAATATGTAAATCTTGCAATTTTGTTTATTTTTTCCAGACGTTGACGTGTTATTTCCTGAAAATGAAGCTGAAGACATAGAGGTTACACTCCAGGATGATTTTGTGTCCGAGATGAACCAGTATGTCCTGGGTCCACTCAACTGTGATGTGTGCATCAACGTCATGCGATTGGTGAATGACAACATGGCTAATGACTATGTATGTATATTAACCGTTTATTATCACATCGCGTAGCAAAAATGGGATTTATGGATGCAAATGTCGTCTGTCCATCCGTCTATCTGTCTGTCATCATGTTTTACATTCTGCTATAAATGCTCCCCCTTCTTAAAGTTAAGGTTTAATAACTTCACATTCAGTAGATTTTTGTGCATTTCTCAATTCTCCTATAACTTTTTAGTGTACAAGCGATTGACTTGAAAATTCATGTGCATGTTTCTCATCATTAATATTTTCATTCCCATCCCACCCATGCTCTCCACATGCACAATGTCAAGGTAAAATAACTTTGAAATTTCACATTCAGTAGATGCATGCGAGTTTCTACGTACATGCTGTATAACTTATTTAGGGTACAAATAATTGACTTAAAACTGCATGTTCACATTCTGTGCGCGTTTCTCCATTTTACTATAATTTCTTAGTGTATGACTGATTTGCTTCAAACTTCATGTTTATTATCATTCATATTTTCATTCCTCACCCCACCCGTGCTCCCCCCGCACCCATGGTCAAGATCAACTAACATCCAACACCCAAGGTCATGTGAGTTATTTCATATTCACCTATAACTTTTTTAGTGTACAAGCGATTGGCTTGAAACTTCATGTGCATGTTTCTCATCATTCATATTTTCATTCCCAGCCCCACCCATGCTCCCTACATGCCCAAGGTGAAGGTAAAATAATTTTGAAATTTCACATTCAGTACCGGTAGATGTGTGCTCATTTCTCCATTCTCCTATAATTCCAGCATAAAAATATTTACACAATTCCCTAACATTTGATTGGTCTGTTGCAAGTCTCCGTCCAAAATTTATATCCCAGTAAACTCCATGCCAAACATCAATAACCCCTGACCTATCTGACATTTACCTACATTTAACCTTCAATTACTTACTTAATTTCCCTTGGTTAAGGTTTTTAGTCAACCTTGGTTAAGGTTTTTATGCATGTGCCCCCCTTACCCAAGATCTCGGTCAAATGACTTCAAAAAAAAGAAATTCATCGAAAATTACTTTAAAAAAGTGCAGATCCAGATGAGACGGCTCGTTACGAGCCGGCTCATCTGGATCTGCACTGTTTGCATAACCTGCTAGCGGGCTTTCGGATTCATAGGGTTAACATCAAGTCATACTGTCACTATACTTGTATAACATCTTTGCCTGTCTGATCTACATGTACCACGCTTGCTTAATAGTTTCATCTTCCTGATTACTACAGTGGTAAACACTTAAAGTAATGCTCATCAAACATACGTGCCTAAAATTTGACTGGCAGGTGAGAGGGGCTTATGGTATTTGTTACCAGAGTAGTCTCGGGGTATACACTGTTCGCCATTCACTCATTGAAAGACCTGTCATGCCATTAACAAACATTATAATTATACCCCCGCTAGACTTCAGGGGGCCGTTTCACTTAATTTCGTTCGACTAAAATGTTTGTAAGTGTAAATTTAAGATAATCAGGAAATTTCAATTGATGGATTTACATTTATTGAACATCTAGGCTGCTCAATAACTGTAAATCCAATAATTCTTTACAAGAAAACAGTGTTAATGTGAAATTTACAGACTATCATGATTTTGAACTTTAGTGAAACGGGCCCCCAGGAGCATGATAGCAGATCAGGAGCTAGACAGGCCCAAAAACGCCATAAGCCTTAATTCTTGAGTCACAGTCATAAATGTACTTGTATTTTGCTGTGTCTACAACAATACATTATACATATTCTTACGGAGCCCCACAGGGGACGTACATTTCTTTTTTTTATTAATTCATTCCCACGACATAACAATTTGTTCCCTCAATTTAATAATTTGTTCCCTCGAATTATCAATTTGTTCCTATGATATAACAATTCGTTCCCTCGAATTAACAATTCGTTCCCACAAAATGACAATTTTGTTCCCTCAATTTAATATTTCGTTCCCTCAAATTAACAATTCGTTCCCTCAATTTAACAATTCATTCCCTCGAATTAACAATTCGTTCCGACAATATAACAATTGTTAAATTGAGGGAATGAATTGTTAATTCGTGGGAATGAATTGTTAATTAGTGGGAACGAATTGTTAAATTGAGGGAACAAATTGTTATTTCGTGGGAACGAATTAATAAAAAAAAAATGTTTACGTCCCCTGCGGGGCTCCGTATATTCTTGCTTTCAGATCTCCATTAAATTAGCACCATGTATATGTTATTCATGTTAAAGTTACATGTAGGTCAGACTAAGTAGGTCTCATATATGCATAGACGGTATGGTCATGACGCCAGTTTTCAGGGTAGTCGGAGTTTTCAGGGTATTCACATATTTTGTAATTTGTAGACATGTGTGCAGCCGCGATGTGCTTTACGTCACGTAATTAAAATAAGCATGACATTACCTATAGTAAGTTCTTAAATAATGCCACCAAATCCAGTGTTTGGACCAAATACTGGTATTTTTTGCCATTTATGTCATTTTGTTCACGAACCTACCGAGTTTTTTGTGATTTTCTGCGTCCGCCATTAATCTTCTCTTTAATATTGTTAAAATCATAATCAAGAGAAAAGTTTCAAGTTTTCCTTCACTGTGCCTCATTCATCTGTGTGATGATTGTATAGCCAATGAAAACTCGGGACGAATTAGCAAATTTATTGACATTTTCGGAACATACCCCGAAAACTCCAACCATAAGTCAATATTCAAGATGGCTGACTCATGTGTTGCTAAACGAGCTGACGCGAATTTTAATCTAACAACAATCTTATTTTGAAGGCAACAAACATTGAAAGAAATATTTATCATTCTATTGAACTGACAATTTAGCTCATATGTTATGTTTGATAAAAACCGCTAATTGATGAACTTGTTAATACCCCGAAAACTAGACCCACCATCATACTGGATCAGATTATTAAATTAGTAAACAAATAATTTATTTCTTGATCAGTATAATATTTTTGAGCACAATTGTTTTTATGCGACGCCTGAAAAAACAAATCGCGATTTGTAAAAAGACTGATTATAATACTGAAAAATAGCAGGCATTGTTATCCCCTCGCCAATAGGCAAGACGGGATATAGCGTTACTCCATGTACGGGCATAGGTACGTATGCGAGTTAGTAACACCTTTCATTTTTCAGTAACTCACTAACCGCTTCACCGATTTTGATAATTTGGCCACTATGTGTGTCTATGGATGGTGCTTTGTTTTGCATACAACCCATGTCCGACTGCCCAAGGTCAAGGTCACTGAGGACTTATGTTCACCTTGTTTTTAAGGCAAATTTGTAAAGCAAAAATGTAGTCTTTTTTTCTCTTTTTTTTATTATCAAGGCTGTCTGTACGACCCACATTCGACCGCCGAAGGTCAAGGTCAATTGTCTTTTTTTATCAAGGCTGCCAGCGAGGGGATACGCTTCATTTAACAATGCCATTTCTTGTTAAACTAGTGTCTACAATGGTAACCAATTTCTATAGGTGGTAGAACATTGTTTCACAAATTCTGATGATGATTTGTCAATTCAGCCAAAGATCCTTCGAGTGGTACAGCGGATATGTGAGGAAATGCCAACAGGATCCTTCACTGTTCTGGTGAGTAGTTTGATTTATGAGGCCAGGCATGCGATTTTGTACTGAAGAAGATGTGCGATATCTCATGAAAATCATTTATTAAATTTGCTATGTTTTCCGTCAATGACGGACGTCTAAAGTTGACGAACTCTTCAGAGCAAATGCGGAATATGCTCTGAAAATTTTGTCAAACTTCGACACCATTTATAGAAATATCACAGTTTCTGTCAATAGTTTTCATAAAACAATTGCACGTCGTCATAGGTACAAAATCACATGGCTTGTCTCATATCTGGTAATCTGCCTGGACTAAATACATAACGAAACAGGCATTGTCGCTGATGCAATGTATCGTGGTCAATCTGCATTCAAAAACTTTTTTTGCCAATTCACAGAAGTTAGGCCATACAAAGTTCTTCTTCTGTTAAGTGTCCGTGTGCGGGTAGGTTTTGAGCGTGGTTCGATGAAAAACAAATGAAAAAAAACTGTTTATGCTATTTTACACTATTTACTGGTGAAGTAATATGACAATTGATTTGGGACTTGTCTAAGTTTTAAATCCGTTCATGAGTAGAGTTTTTTCTTATTATTTAGCGGCAATTTAAATGTATGTTAAAAAACTTCCTCAGCCCTTTGCAGTGTGCAAAGGGTTGAGGAACCTTCTAACATACATTTACATTCGTTTTTTTTTTGCACACTGCAAAGACTTGAGGAAGTTTTTAACATAAATTTACATTCGTTTTGTTTTCAAGGTCTTGTTTGTTTGTACCGGATATGTAAGTAGGTTTTGGCCATCCGGGTGGACACTTAACAGAGAAAAACAATGACATGGCCTTACTGAATCATGTGCAATGACACAACATAAACAAATCCAAATGAAAGTGTGTATGTGGCAAGCCAAATGCACACGATTCCATTAGTCATGGTTTGGAGCTTAAACCGTAGTTCAGGGGGCCGTTTCACTAAACTTCCTACGACTAAAATGTTCGTAAGTGCAAAATTATGATAGTCTGTAAATTTCACATTAACACTGTTTTCTTGTAAATAATTGTTGGATTTACATTTATTGAGCATAGGCTGCATATGCAGCCTATGCTCAATAAATGTAAATCCATCAATTGAAATTTGCAGACGATTCTAAATTTGCGCTTACGAACATTTTAGTCGTAAGAAGTTTAGTGAAACGGCCCCCAGGTTCCTCACACCCTAGTTTGGGCTAAAACTGCCGTAATCCCAAATGGCAGTTTTCTTAAACCCTAGTTTGGGCAATTATTGTGCACTTGGTGGCAGAAACCACAGCTTCTGCTCTCAAAGTATGGTTTCTGATAGCCTTTCTGCTCTCAAAGTATGGTTTCTGATAGCCTGAACCATGGTTTGGAGCTTAACTCTTACACTGCTAAATTAAATGTTGTCGTCTGCTGTCTATTTTTGTTTTCCCGTTTTCTCACCAAAAACATGATTTGCTGTCAAACCGTGTTTTCATTGCGAAAGAAGGCAAAATATAAAACAACAGCAGACGACAATTTTTGTGTTCAGCATTCTAATGGTTAAATCCTATAATTGTCTAAAGCCAGTTTCAGTGTCTAAGCCATTGTTGAGGCTCCCAAACCCTACTGTCTGTTTCACGAAAGCTGCCCAAATTTGACTGGCTATATAAACAATGCAAAAACAATATTTCATAAATTTTGTTAAAATTATCGAAAAAATAATTTTTGCATTGTTTATATGGCCGTAAAATTTGGGCAGGTTTCGTGAAACAGACAGTAGTTTGAGCAATTATTGTGCATTTGGCTTGACATATCGCTACATATTTCAGTGTAAGAAGCTGATTTCGTCCAACCTGGAGCAGTACTGGCAGCAGCTAATGAACATCTACTCGCCCCAGACCATGTGTGAGATGGCAAACTGTGTGGAAAATCATCCCTACCCAGGACCAAACAATACATCATAATGGACAGAATATTCTAGCAATGCATGTAATACTCATCTGTACCATATTAGCTGTGCAAGGAATGCTGTACAAGTACATATGAGACAAACCATGTGGTTTTGTACCTAAGAATACGTGCTGATGATGGGTGAGAAAACAGCACATTTCAGTATAGGCTGTATTATAGAGCAAAAGCAAAATATATCTTTTCATACAATTTGAATGAATGGCCTTTTTGTGGAATTTATCGGGGTATAAACTTGGGAAAGTCGCGGGAATACTGGACGAAGCGATACAAAATTACAATTTTCGAAAAATTAAAAAAAAAAATAAAAAGTATTCCCGCGACTTTTCCAAGTTTATATCCCCAATAAATTCCACAAAAAGGCCATTCATTCCTTATAATTCCAGCATTTGAAATAAATTCATGAAGAAAATGTGTTTATTTTCCGTTTTCTTAAGAATTATTTTAACTGCGCATCACGGTTACGGAAAGTAGTTCGGCGTGGGAGTTTACTGGGATATAAATTTTTGACAGAGACTTGCTACGGGCCAATCAAATGTTAGGGAATTGTGTAAATATTTTTGTGCTGGAATTATATGTGTATAATAATTATAATGCTAACATCAGAGGGCCGTTTCACTAATCATCGTACGACTAAATGTTCATAAGTGCAAAATTATGATATTCTGTAAATTTCACATTAACAATGTTTTATTGTAAACAATTACCGATATTGGATTTACATTTATTGAGCATAGGCTGCATATGCAGCCTATGCTCAATAAATGTAAATCCATCAATTGAAATTTCCAGACGATCCTAAATTTGCACTTACGAACATTTTAATCGTACAAAGTTTAGTGAAACGGGCTCCAGTTGTTTAGGAAATACTTACTATCACATGTGTTTAAAATAAGTGCATGTACATCATGTCTTGTACAGGTATATTGTATTGTGTATATTTAGTATCAGAGTGCAATATTTACCTAAATGTATTTGGAGCTTGTAGTTTGTCCTATTGTACATGTATAATTGCCATTCGTTACCATAACATCAAGCAATTATTCGTTATCCTATTTTAGGGAGGGGCCAAGTGACTTTGGTGTGGTATGGACCTGGCTCCAGGTCAGGTTATTCTAATTTCAGTGCTGAATATATTTTTTATCGATGTAAATATTCCGTCCTGATTTTGGGATTTTCCTCACCATGCAGCAGGTTAAAACATGATCGAACCCGTTTTCCCGGCCTTACATGGCCTTAGCTGTTGATAGGCTGTTAAACACCAATAAACAAATCACAACATCAAAACTGGAGACCTCATGGTCACACATGTAATTGGCTTAAACATATTTTATTAAGTTATAATTTACATCAATTATGGGTATACTGTGTAAGAGGATTGAAATGAAATATTTCTATCTTATAATTCCTCTCCTTGGTAATTTAATTAACCCTTAGAATGCGGCAATGTAAATTTTCGTCATGTGTTGTTTTACATTATGTCTTCTTTCTCAATAAAAAAGTATTGTAAAAGCATGTTTTGATGAGAAAATATGAAAATATCATGAACAGCAGACAATAAAAGTTAATTCAGCATTGCAAGGGTTCACTCTTTGCATGCTAGCGGAGAAAACAACATCCAACAAATTAGAAGTATGTTTCTTTGTTTCTTATTTCTCTCTGTAAATATGTCTTGGAATTTCATAAGAATTGCGTCCTCCGGACGCAATTCTAATGAAATTCCAAGACATATTCATCAAATTTAAATGGAGAAATAATAGAAACTATTATGAATTGTCATCTGCTATGAACTAATGTACTGTCAAAGCATGTTTTTAATGTGAAAAATAAAAAAAGTCCCTAGCAGACTACAGAATTTAATTCAGCATTGAAAGGGTTATCCCCGTCTTTTCCCATAGTAACTCAAGTTACACGTTTCGACAATGCAGTACCAGGATTTTGAACGTTTTACAACGTAGTGACCTGTTTAAATAATGTCTATTTTACATGTACATTATGATATAATTGGAACGATAATAAAGAATAAACTTTTTACTTTGTGTGTATGTTTTTTATTGGACAGCCATTGGTGTTACGTTGGTGAGTATGTTCTATGCTGCATGCGTTTCATTCAGTATATACTGAATTTGTGTCTTGTACTTTGTTCTGTGTTTCCTCTTTGTGGGGGTGGGGAAGCATATATGGCAGATCCAGGACTGTATGCACTTCAATGTCTGTTGAAGACTGTGATTGCCACTTGGCGCAAGCCAGGTTTCTTTATGTGGTCTTTAGAGATGCTGTTTTCTAGGTTTTAATTAGTTGCAGGCAGTATTTCGGAGAGTCTCTTCCGCAAATAGGTTTTTATGTGCTTGTTTTAAAAACATGAAAGACATTATAGAATACCAGTGTCTGGCCACCCGTCCATATGTACCGACTATATCGCGCGACAATAAACGAGGTCCACAATAGTGGATAATGGTTGCGTGATGGTGTCACGAATTGAAGCCGACTATTTTCTTTATCATCCATTATGTGTAACACGGGTCACACAATACTAGTTTAGAGCACAATAATCAAATAATCTAGTACCGACTATCGAATAGGTATTCGTGTGTGAATTATCGCTCCCGTGGAATACACCGCTGGAGAGAATAGCGCTTTATCAGAAACCATGCACGGACCACCATATTGGATTTTGCACAGGTTATAGCTGGGTGATTTACACTGTTTATGCAGACTTGGATGCTAGCCTGAATACCTAGTAGGTCATATCTACTTATGACTGAAGTATTTCAGATTAATTCACCAGATATCTCCTGAGCTATACTGACTGTTAGAACATTAGTCCACTTACGCAAAAGTGTAAGCCAAATGTTGGAACATAGTTTTTATATTCAGGCGGACTACGGTAGGAAAATTGTGCGCTAGAGTTGCATATATATACTATCACAAACCATATTCTAGCAGTCAGACACTCCAACATTCTTGTGAACACATTGGGTCGCAAGCAATCACTGGGAACTGGTAAGTACATATGTTGATTAGTTACTTGCTAATGCTGCCATTTAAGTCTGAATCCTGCCAAGACCGGCAATTCTCTGCATTGTTATCGTATCCTAGATAATACTGCACTATTTCATTTATTTATTTGGACCCATTTCGACCAAATACTTGGTCAATAAAAGCCGTATGGCATGTATCAGCTGATGTAGATTATCTCCCTTAATCAAATCGAACTGATTCATTAATACGTCGTGTTTACGTGTAAATGATAACGATTACAGGTCTGGCATGTGGGAGCATTCCATGAGTATTGTAATGGCATATTATTCTCGTGTGTTTTTTTGCATGTCACTCCGACTAAATGCAGTAGCTATTTATTCTATTTCTAAACGAAGGGCGAACACGATTGAAATGTTTACTAAAATTAGCTATGCATTTTATATTACGATTCAGTCCAATATCAGTTCTGCGTCCTGTACAATACATGATAATATTGCCAATTTTAACATGTCACAATTGTAACTTGAATTTTCTGGACGACTTTCATTTACTCGATGGTGGACACATGTAAACTCCAAACCCAGTCGTCTGTACATTCATTTGATTAAGTCATGTACGTTGACAGTGTATTGTAACTATTGTAAATGTTATTGCGACCAGGATAGACCAGATCAGACAGTTCTGCTCTAAATGCACTGATTTATACGTCAGTACTCTGCAATAAGGACATGATGTGAAGTATAATTTATTTCAATCATTGATGCTTTGGGTCAGCTTGTGGAATCCTACAGTCTGATTAGAGTCTACAGTGTTTATCATTATTAATTTAATACTGTGAGTCTGCACAGGAAAATACTTGGCACAGTTTCTCTTTATTAAGTTAGCGCAGTTGGCCACGGGCAGTCTGATCAGGGTAAGGCCAGTCGCAATTAAATGTTTGTTTACTATTGGTAAATAACTGTGAATGACGTCTGTATTCACATGTACGGCTGTGAAGATATATTTATCGTTGGGTACACTAGATATAGTGGCTGTTCATTAATGTGTTATATCGCATTCTCCGACTTATGAATTCCATCAGCCCCCTTCTTCCAACTAGTGAAAATATCTTTGTGTACATTGGAATTTATCATGATTCATCATTGTAATTTACGAGGTTGTTTAGTATTGCCTTGCAATCATACTAATGATTTCATGTGCACTATTGAGACTATAACACGTTACATTCTGGTAACAACACCGTTGGTGTTTTGTAGTCCCAGCCAGTAAGCCAGCCAGGCAGTCAGCCAGCCAGTCAGCAACCAGCGACGGCACGTCCATCTGGTGTATTCGCGTAGAACGCAACACCTATATTATTCTGGAGTCCATAACACGACACCGTGTACCAGCGGGGACTCTGCTCCGCGTGGACCAAGGGCGTATCGAGTGGGGCATTATTCCGATGACGTCATTCCGTCCAAGGACGATATGAATCTCGAAGGACGTCCACCCATGTGATAATAGCTCCATTCGCCCATGTAGTCTGTATATTCTAGTTCCAAGGAACTTTACGACGTTATAAGAACGTCACTGTCATCATGGCGGAAACCGGAGTTTATTAACGGAAACTCTAAAATCGGATCTTGAACATGATGCATAATGTTGAACTATATCTACCTGTTCCCGAATCGTGACGGTGCCTTGGTTGTGCGATTGTATCTGGGGTCTTCATCCAGAGGACGTTGTCCGTACTGACAGTATCATTCATTGTTTGTGCATATTATTATTTGTAAATAATCATCATTGTAACTATAAACCTTGTTGTCTCTGTCCACAACGTGCTTGGTGTTCCATCCCATCAGTAAACTATCTCGGTGTCACCCTGGCATGACAGATGGTGGATTATGATCATATACTATGGGTAATGGTGATATTTGAATACAACGATTGATGCTGGTGGCGTTATTGAACTTTCTGTTTGCAGATTTAATGTTGAATACCAGTATTTTTTATGTTATAATGTTATTTTTAATACTGGGAGCCAACATAATTATATTATCTTTCAGTTTTGTGTAGATCTATGTGTCGCAACATATAAACTGGCGATTGGAAAGGATAACGTTCTTTTTTTAAATATATAATGTTGTATACGTGTGTATAATGGTGGAAAATGCGGCGTAATGGTGGATAATAGTGGCGTAATGGTGGATTATGATAAGGCGGTTCGACTTTCAGCTGTGAAGAAACCGAAATCTAATTTCGGATGCTTCACAGCCTCGAAAGGAATTTGGTTTTTAGAAGCCAAATGCTACTTTCGGGTACCTCATTGACAAGGAGATCGGGGTGAATTAAAGAAGCGCATGTCTGAAAATTGGCATATATACCTGTGTTTTGTTACTAGGGCATTTTAATAATGTAATGTATTCTCATTCATTCACTGAAAATGGCTATTGGTACTTCGTTTATTGTCGCGCGGTATAGTCGGCACATTGGTGTACGTCCGTACGTATGTATAGGCGTCAGGGTTATAAGAGCTCCAGATAAGGTGCGTATTTGCGTAAATACCCAATTGAAATCAGAAGTAGTGAGTATCAAAACAGACCACAAATATAGCATATTTTCTTATTTTTCCATGAAAACACATCTTGGTATTTCATTAGAATTGTCTCCTTGGAGACAATTCTAATGAAATATCAAGATGTGTTTTCATTTAGAAGCAAAGTATTCAATAAGTGCGGTCTGCTGATGTGTAAACAATAGTGCGATTCTATTTTACACAATTAACATTTTGAAATACCCAATTTCTTCAGAAATGATGGAGTGACAATACTCAATTACTAATTCCTTATCTGGAGCCCTGGGGTTTTATTTGTTGGTTAAAGATTTTAGGTATGCTATCAAAGCCTCGGTGGGCGCGACATGCAGGCCATGGCCATCTAGTATTGACAAAAAAAATCCTTCTTGGTCCAAAAAAGCAGGTTCGTATGAACCCATCGAACCTCCCTGATGACAACCTTGTGATATTCCCATATCTGGTTCGTACAGCTATGCCGAGTTTCTTATGAAATCAGTATACTCGTATCATCACTCATGTTAACTCCTCTATGAATTTCTCCTAAAGATAAAGAAATGCATGGCCACTCGAATTATTTAGAAACTCCAATATATACATTATTCTGAAACAATCTACAGTTTCAGCATATGGGAATTCACATAGATGGGTCGGCACGCAACATGGCCAATTTATTTCGGATCACTGGTAGTATGGTGAATAAATATCTCGCAGATCGGTATGTCCTATGGGAACATAGATACACTTTTAGCTCCCGTCAGAATACAGCAGAATTCCCTGCCCATGTTTTTAATGTAGATCCTCTGACATTTGCTGATACTTACTTTGAAAATAGACAATATTCGGCATGTGTAGGAGATTTCCAACATAGATACTATAGTCTGTTTCACGAAACCTGCCCAAATTTTACGGCTATATAAACAATGCAAAAACAATATTGTTTTCGATAATATTAAATTAAAGCAAAATTTAAGAATGAGCATTCTTTTTATTTCGTGAAATTCGGTCAAATATTGATTTTATTACGAAAAATTGATTTGTCTATGGGAATTTAACATGGGGGAAAAAGTGGTAAGGAAGTGTAGGAGGAGCCAAAAAACGAAAAAATTTGGAAATTGACTCCGAAACCTGACTAGATAGCTTGGATATGATCTAACTAAGAAAACAAAAGTTAAATTTTAAAAATCGGTCCAGTATTTCTAAAATTCAAAAAAAATTCCCCATGTTAAATCCCCATAGACGATGTCTATGGGGATTTAACATGGGGAAATTTTGTTTTCGCAATAAAATCAATATTTGACCAAATTTCACGAAATAAAAAGAAGGCTCATTCTTAATTTTTCCTTTAATTTAATATTATCAAAAGAAATCATGTTTTTGAATTGTTTATATAGCCGTACAATTTGGGCAGCTTTCGTGAAACAGACAGTAGACTAAGTCGCAAGGAAAACCTCTCAAAATCTTTGACGCAAATAAAGTCATTTATCCCGTCAACACTACGGAGCCTTATAAGGGACATGAGAAGAGAAAAAAATGTTCTGACAAATTCGATTATTTCGTTCTAACGCATTCCAATTCGTTCTAACGCATTCCAATTCGTTCTAACGATTTTCAATTATTTCGTTCTAACGAATTCGAATTCGTTCTAACGCATTGCAATTCGTTCTAACACATTCCAATTCGTTCTAACGCATTAATTATTTCGTTCTAACGAATTCCTATTCGTTCTAACGCATTCCAATTCGTTCTAACGCATTTCAATTCGTTCTAACGCATTCAATTATTTCGTTCTAACGAGTTCGAATTCGTTCTAACGCATTCCAATTCGTTCTAACGCATTCCATTATTGCGTTCTAACGCATTCCAATTCGTTCTAACGCATTCAATTATTTCGTTCTAACGAGTTCGAATTCGTTCTAACGAGTTCGAATTCGTTCTAACGCATTCCATTATTGCGTTCTAACGCATTCAAATTCGTTCTAACGATTTCAATTATTTGTTCTAACGAATTCGAATTCGTTCTAACGCATTCAATTATTGCGTTCTAACGCATTCAAATTCGTTCTAACGATTTCAATTATTTCGTTCTAACGAATTCGAATTCGTTCTAACGCATTGCAATTCGTTCTAACGCATTGAAAGTCGTTCTAACGATTTCAGTTATTTCGTTCTAACGAATTCGAATTCGTTCTAACGCATTCCAATTCGTTCTAACGCATTCCATTATTGCGTTCTAACGCATTCCAATTCGTTCTAACGCATTCAATTATTTCGTTCTAACGAGTTCGAATTCGTTCTAACGCATTCCAATTCGTTCTAACGCATTCATAATGCGTTCTAACGCATTCAAATTCGTTCTAACGATTTCAATTATTTGTTCTAACGAATTCGAATTCGTTCTAACGCATTCAATTATTGCGTTCTAACGCATTCAAATTCGTTCTAACGATTTCAATTATTTCGTTCTAACGAATTCGAATTCGTTCTAACGCATTGCAATTCGTTCTAACGCATTCAAAGTCGTTCTAACGATTTCAGTTATTTCGTTCTAACGAATTCGAATTCGTTCTAACGCATTGCAATTCGTTCTAGCGCAATAAATTATTGCGTTCTAACGAATTCGAATTCGTTAGAACGAATTGCAATTCGTTCTAACGCAATAAATTATTGCGTTCTAACGCATTCAAATTCGTTCTAACGATTTAAATTATTTTGTTCTAACGAATTCGAATTCGTTCTAACGCATTGCAATTCGTTCTTAACGCAATAAATTATTGCGTTCTAACGAATTCGAATTCGTTAGAACGAATTGCAATGCGTTATAACGAATTCGAATTCGTTAGAACGAAATAACTGAAATCGTTAGAACGACTTTGAATGCGTTAGAACGCAATAATTGAATGCGTTAGAACGATTTCGAATTCGTTAGAACGAAATAATTGAAATCGTTAGAACGAATTTGAATGCGTTAGAACGCAATAATGGAATGCGTTATAACGAATTGGAATGCGTTAGAACGAATTCGAACTCGTTAGAACGAAATAATTGAATGCGTTAGAACGAATTTGAATGCGTTCGAACGAATTGGAATGCGTTAGAACGAATTGGAATGCGTTAGAACGAAATAATTGAATGCGTTAGAACGAATTGGAATGTGTTATAACGAATTGCAATGCGTTAGAACGAATTCGAATTCGTTAGAACGAAATAATTGAAATCGTTAGAACGAACTGGAATGCGTTATAACGAATTGGAATGCGTTCTAACGAAATAATCCAATTTGTCAGAACATTTTTTTCTCTTCTCATGTCCCTTATAAGGCTCCGTAGACAACACAGTGCGTATGTGCCGTGAAACATTTTTGATGTCCTGTCAATACGACCCTATAATCACTGCGTATGAATATGTGAGGTGACTGGGGTTATTTTTTTTGCATTTTAAAGCCATTTGTAGGTGTTGACGGGATAAATAGAAAAATAGGTTAGTGCCGTGAATGGGAAAACTATCTGGCAAGGCTTAGGAAACGGGATGTGCTTCCGAGCACATCCCGTTTCCTAAGCCTTGCCAGATATTGTTTTCCCATTCACGGCACTAACCTACTATTCTCTATTTGACCTTTTACATTGGGCACGGGAGCCGCATGAGTGGGACACAGAGTGCAACTATTGATGATTACTAATAAGCATATGAAGTTTCAAGATACATGTAGTCGGAACGCGAAAACATTAATACAATCTCGGACAGACAGACGGGCGGAATTCTAAGTATGTCATAGTACGCTCATTTTACAACACAAAATAAAGACGTGTCACAAATTCTCATTTCGTCCAATTAAATTGACAACTTATTTGTCACAACATTCATTCAACTCGTAAGCAAAATGTTTAGTCCGGGGGCAAATGTACATATACGTATACAAATCCGGCACCTCATGTTAATTTTTGGCAACCGATGATTTTATAAACTTGAATATATAAGGTTTCCAACAAATCCGGGTGCCATTTTTTTAAACCACGGCCAAGGTCATTTCAAGGTCATTGAACTTAATACATGCTTGGTGTCTACATTTTCAAATAGGCTGGATTGTAAGACACGTAGGAGCGTAATTTCTATAATTATAGTTGTAGTTAAAAGTATCGTATAAGAAATGTACTGATGCCGTTTCTTATACTTTACCATATTTAAATTTCAAAATGACCGCCAAACTGCCAGGCTAAAATAAAATAATTTCGTATTGATGCCGGTGCACACATCCATATATTTGATTAAGAAAGTGAAATAAATCAACGTGATCGGCTATTGATAATAAGGTCTTTGCTAGCAATGGCATAATAAGCACGGACATCATGTTTTCTTTCAAAATGGCCACCAAAATAAAACAATTTGCCAAGTATAGACCAGCGAAAATGTCAAATAGTGAACTTCACGTGGATGCTTTACTCTATGCATTCAATAATAAAGATTCTAACAATACACCAGAAATATATGTGTCAACTATTCGATGAATCTAGTCATTGTTTATATCACAGTTGCTAGTCAAGTATATACATACTTCACACACATGTATATTGATTACTTGGAAGTTTATACACATTTGTTCGAACATACTAGCTATGTCTATACCCACATAGTCAGTATAAAAGAAGCCAGTACTCACGATTCGAAGTATCATTATCATTATGTCACATACTCGATGAGGTACCTATATGCTCCTTAATTTGTGAACATGCTGAACAAGGATATGAATTAATTGAAATAGTTACACATATTTATTATGTTCATTGTGGTTATAAGGAGTTGCTCACTTGACTAGTTGTTCACATATAGTAATAGGTTTTTATCCCGTCAACACAGTGCGTATGTGCCGTGAAACACGGTGCCTTGAAACATTTTTGATATCCAGTCAATACTATTTTTGAATTTTACAGCCATTTGTAGGTGTTGACGGGATAAATAGAATAGTAGGTTAGTGCCGTGAATGGGAAAAAATATCTGGAGCGTTACCGAAACGGGATGTGCTCGGCAGAGCCTCGCCCATCCCGTTTCCTGAGCCTTGCCAGATATTTTTTCCCATTCACGGCACTAACCTACTATTCTCTATATAGCGTGTTCATGGTTACCCCATGACAGGGACTAATAGTTTGGTTATACGGCTCTGCTTATGTGTTGTATGAATGACATGTAGAGTTATATAGCACTTTTGAAGGTGATGATATTCATGGCACCTGCATGAACTAAATTAGTTTTCATCAATACAATGTACCGTATATACAAACTATAGAATATGTAGTTACAACGATATAATCTTTTCCATAATGTGAAATTAATATTCGTGTTAAGCTGAATCTGATACGTACATTGCATTAAGAAAAGCAGAGCAATTCCCAGAATAGTATTTGCATATCATATGCTCTTTTTAGAAGTCAGTTAGCGAGTTGTATGCTGGTTATTTTAAGCAATTTAATAATTCCAGTAATGATAAGCTTCCCCATAATGAAGGTCACACTACTGGGTTGTTTGTCTATTTGCAAAATCATCGCATGTGTATAGGTGTATACTAGAAAGCAGAAAACAATATGGACCGTTGACTCATGGGAAATAATGTCAATATGTTAATACTATAAAATGCGCAATTCAGGAGGACATCAATTTTAACGAGGCACTTAACCAATATCTATGCTATTTTATGAGCTTATATTATATAAGGAAGAGCATATGTCAGAATGCTATGTATTCAGAGCTGATTGTGGGCTTGGCCACGTTCTTGTATGATATCCGTTACAGTGGAGACAGTATACAATGCATGCTAATATGTCATATTATGTGCTAATCGTTATTTGTCATCATGCTTGTATTTTCAAATTGATTGTCTGTTTTTATCAAGAGCCAGCATGGTTTATGCAATAAACTATCATTGTGCATAGTCGGATGGCACAACAGACTGCTGGTAGCCATTATACATTAGGAAATAAGCCCTTTGTGCTGATATGTATGATTTGTTAGCTAGAGATCATTGTAATGCATTGTTTCTTACATATCTTATGTGAAAGTTGCTATTTTAATAATAAGTTGGTGATAGTATTTAGTATGAAAGAAGCTGACTATACAGATCCTCTAGTATGGTATCTGGTTATAGAGAATAGTAGGTTAGTGCCGTGAATGGGGAAAAATATCTGGCAAGGCTTAGGAAATGGGATGGGCGAGGCTCTGCCGAGCACATCCCGTTTCCGAGCCGCGCCAGATATTTTTCCCATTTACGGCACTAACCTACTATTCTATTTATCCCGTTAACACCTACAAATGGCTTTAAAATGCAAAAAAGTAAGTATATATTCATACGCGGTGATTAGGTCGTATTGACAGGATATCAAAAATGTTTCACGGCACCGTGTTTCACGGCACATACGCACTGTGTTGACGGGATAAAACAGTGAATCCATCCTAATTTGGAGTTCGTACATATCCTTTTACTCGGAAAATTAGACACGGTTATACTATATTATGGGGTAGATGTTTTCTCAATGTGGGTCCTGTATGGAAGTAACTGAGCACGATCCCACCAAAACATAATAATGATTATACTACATTACCACAAACCTTGAATACAATCATATATGTTTGGATTTTGAATCTTAACCAGGCTGTGACGTCATCCAAACTAGAAAAGAAGATACAGAGAGGAGACCACTGAACCCGTGAAAACATATATCTGGCGCAATACACAGTGGTAGCAGCATGACACGCGTACACATTAACTATCGCATATACATGTAGCCGTGCATGAGTCATGATGAACTGCGTTCGAATATGCATTTACTAGAAATTAATAGGTAGCAATAAGTAATTATAAACGTTATGTAGCATGACATTGAAATTAGTATTTCCTAAGATCTGTGCTTTAATAGTTTTCTTTTAATTAATGAAACCTGACACACATATTCAGTAGATTTATCCTGTTTTTGTTCTTTTGATAAATACATTACGACATTGTTCTTAATTTTCCATGATCTTGAACGAACTGGCATTGAACTTAACACAAATAAATACAAATACATTACATAACTACTCGTTATGTTGTAAAACATGGATATGCCCCCGTAGCATACTGAACTTTAACTGGAGAAACTCTTCCAAACGTTTCGACATTTCCACGTAAATGTACACGGACGGACATACTGACGTACGGAACCTCAAGAGCAACGCAATATGCATCCTTGCTATAGCATAGGGGGCATACATAGAGAATAGTAGGTTAGTGCCGTGAATGGGAAAAAATATCTGGCAAGGCTCAGGAAACGGGATGGGCGAGGCTCTGCCGAGCACATCCCGTTTCCGTGCCGCGCCAGATATTAAAATGCAAACATAGAGAATAGTAGGTTAGTGCCGTGAATGGGAAAAATATCTGGCAAGGCTTAGGAAACGGATGGGCGAGGCTCTGCCGAGCCCATCCCGTTTCCGTGTCGCGCCAGATATTTTTTCACGGCACCGTGTTTCACGGCACATACGCACTGTGTTGACGGGATAAATACATTTCTGAAGGTTTTTTTATTTAGAAATACATGTCTTTAGATTAATACAGTAACCAGGAGCCTACTCTTCACTTTTCCACTCCTTCACATCTCCTTCACCGGATGTTCCAAGCTTCAATTCCCTGGGTTCTGGTTTAATCATGATAGTAAGCTTTCCGCAATAATACGATATGTTGAAGAACTCGGCAGTAGCCAGGAACGAGGTTACTGCAGAATTATTCAACATATCGTATTATTGCGGAAAGCTTACTTTAGATTCATAATTCCAGCATAAACATATTTACACAATTCCCAAACATTTGATTGGTCCGTAGCAAGTCTCCGTCCAAAATGTATATCCCAGTAAACTCCATGTCGAACTACTTTCTGTAACCGTGAGGTGCAGTTAAAATAATTCTTAAGAAAACGGAAAATAAACACATTTTCTTGATAGTGCGGGCGTCAGTAAAAAAAGCGTGCATTAGGGTCCGCACGAAGTTTTATTGCATTTTCGTGATTACCAACCAATACTATTAAATATTCCGCCGGGTGCCACTCCAGCACCCTTGAGCATTTTTAATAATCTGCATAAATCCAAGATGGCCGCCAGTTTAATATTTATTTTTATTTAATTGCTCCAAGTGCTATTTGTCGGAGATAATGCATTGGTATAATCAGGTTTTCGGACCCGTGGATTTGTTTAGGAACATTTTCGACTCTTTTCAACATTGTCTCAGCTATATATTGTCAAGATGGCGTCAAAAATCAATATTGTCTAACAAAAAAATAAAAGTATGTCGCCAATCATTGACATACATAATTATATAATTGTATGCGTTTTACTTCACGGTGTGTGGCACACACCAACGTGTGAAACAATGTATGCAGCACACATGTTTATTGCCGTACATACATAAATCCAAGATGGCCGCCGAAAGTTTTCAAAATTTGCTAATCTGTTTCTCATATTGCTACCGCTAACACATCTGAGACGTAAACCATCATATCATAGTGAATTGCAAATCCTTACTTTTATACCAAAGGATGTACTGTTGTTGGATACGTTTCTCAGTTAGATACGTACAGGATGCATGTGAAATGTGCCAAATATGAAGTAGTCACAATTTAGCACATACTTGCATGATACTTCAACATGTCTCTCGTGAAATCACACATTTCTACACTCTTCACAATGTCAATGTACATATGCCACGTAGTCATACACGCAGACTGTTTGGAACATCATGGTTACTAGTCAGCATTGCAAAACGAGGTATTTTCAATGATATATGCCAAACCAACTGAATTTAGGTATATATGTATGTAGTGTTTCTGATCTCACTCAGTATCATGATCAGAATCATCATCTTCAGCATAGGCAGCAGCTGTTTTTGTACGATCGTTTTGGCAAACAGTTTCTCCCCGGCTCCCCGGCATGTGCAGAACATGGTGCACGATAATTTGGCAGCTGTACAGCGGCATAGCGCAGTATAACATGGTCTCTGCGAGGAACATCCACATCGAATCATCTCCAGGACCTCAGGAGGGGCGAGAGGGACATTTGGTGGCAGCATAATGGGAATAAATGATTTCGATACTTCATCACGTGTCCATCCACACTGGGTTGGATCCAAGGATGGTGGTGTTGAATTGGCTGCAGACTTCCATATTGCTGTCTGGATATGTGCACGCCGTACATTTTGCTCAAATGACTCTGTGGTGGGTGGCAGAGCTTTCAGATCAGGTGTTTTCGTGAGCTTTGGTTTCGCCATCTTTGCCGAACATCAGACATGCGAGTCGTCTTCTTGCTGTCATAGCATGCGACGCTAAATTAAGTTGCTTCATTAATCACGTCAGTAATGGCGGCATTCTCTTCACCAAGTGAGTGCAGAACTCGGCCCGCAACCAGTGTCTTTTTAGCAGTTCCCTTCCCCCTACTCCACAACTGTGCCACTGTGTCGCAGCCAGTAAGGGCATGTACAGCTGGTAAATATTTCACGGTCTTTGTGTTTTTCTACTGTAGCGCGAATATCAACCAATGCACGTCCTGCACTGCTTGCCTCCATGGTTAATCGACCATGCATGTTGAGTTCCGAAAAGTGGTACATAAGGAGAACAAACACATCCGTGTCGTCAGAGATAACGTTAATACACTGGGATCCAGCTTCAGCAACCTGAGCAACTTGGTGTATCATAATGACGTCGGCCTCTTCTTGTGTGTTGAGAAGGTCCCTGCGTGGCAGTTGAATTCCGTGGTGTATTTCTACTGGTGTAGGATCGGAACCTGTAATGACAAGTCTGTGTTTGCTCTTACTTCCTCGTCCAGCCTCTGTCAACTGTTGGCATATCAGGTCAATAAGTTGCACTTTATTTTCTGTCACAGTTAAGACCACATTCTGCGGCGGCAGTGGAGTGTTCATGGATAGCATATGACGTCTGCTTGCATGCTTTCCAGCTCTAGCAAACCGTGTCCCACTCTTGATGCTGAAGTCATGGTACCTTTCAAACATCACATATATATCAGATGTCTTGTTCTTCGCCAAGATGTAACCTGTGAAATTATCGAAAAAAGCAGGTACAGTTCCCCTATTGGGCCAATGCAGTATCCAGAGAATTGCGGACCTATCAATGACAGTAACATCCGGTTGGATACCCAGTCTGCAGGAGACTTCCACTTGTCAATCGACTGCAGGTATGCATGCTGTATGTCCCAAGTGGTATTCTGGTATTATTGTGAAAGACACAGATGGCTTGCATATGAAACGTCTTGGTCCGAAACGTCCTGGTGACGGCGAAAAATAAATACAAATATCTCACCGTTGATCACGTGTCATATGTGTTGGCAGTAATATATCGTTCACACAAAGAGAAAGTATGTATCCTGTGTAATCTTGCATCTCAAATGGTAGTATATCATGATTAGACGAGTTATCACAATATGTATCAACATCAGCGAAGTTTGACAGGTGGCTGCCATTGAAATATTGTTACACTGGAGTGATATTAAATGCGCAAAGTAGTAAAAAAGGCAATTACAATTCTAACGACGAATTCATTGCTTTTATTATTGAAAAATAATGAAATCAGCAACATAAACGTATATACTAATATCTTGTAATTGTGTTGAAACTATTTGTTTCGTAGAAAATATTATTTGTGTGATCCTGCTTGCAATCAAGTACGATTTTCCAACGAGACTCGATAAAGTTTGCAAAACAGTAGTTTAGTTTAAACATAGTTTATTGCATATAAATACAATAGGCTCGGGCTACAAGTTCTCTCAAAATTAGTTACAGCCCTCACCTAAGTGTTACAAAGTACAATAATTCAACAGCAATGGCGATACATGAATACATGTATACAGGCATATAAACACGGATACAAACCAATTATCAAGCGATAAATATATGTTTACATAATGTATGGAATGAAAACGGACAGAAAGGTAGAGAAGAGGTGGATAGTGAGATATGAGATTTGGAGAAAGAATAAAAGTTGTTTTTGTCGCCAAGTACATATACTACATGAGTAAATCCATCAATGTATTAGTGCTAGTTGCAATAAATTTCAGTGATCATTAATAACCGGTGGTTGTGGATGATATTGGCAAATCGAATGGAATACATCCGATATGGATTACGTTACATACATCTATCAACGAAGTTACTCAAATCGTTTTGTAGTTTTAATATAATTTTGTACAGAATTGAAGATAATAATATTGTTTTCATTGTTTTGTTCAGGTATGCCGTTCAAAAGCATGTGCGCGTTCAGGTTATGAAATCGTTGCAGTGACTGGCGTAGAATGAGACGCTGTGCATGATATTTGTTGCATTCAAAGAAGTAATGTTCAGCGTCTTCTACAATTTCGCTACACTCGCAGTAGGGAGTTTCTCTGATATGGTTATTGCAAAGATCGGAATTGAGACTGCTACATTTATTACGAAGTCTTGCATGCATAACTGACGAAAACCTGTCTCCCACTAAGTAATATGGTGGTATTTCATATTGAGTGTATAATTGTTTGGCGCATGCTGTTTTAAAGTGTCTAAGACTATCTACATTTCTCATTGAAGGATCAGTTTCATTCCAGAGTTGTACCACAGATGGTATAAATGATTGTTTGTATACTTCCAGTCGAGTAGTCGGGACATTTATATCAAATTGGTTTCTAAGGTTGTAACGAGATACGTTATTAACAGTGGGAGGAATCAGGTTGGAGATATAACTAGGTACTTGATTGTTGGTTGCTTTGTACATGATCGAAAGCTTTTGAATACTACGTCGAACAGATAAAAGTTGCCATCCAACTTCTTTCCTTAAATTATCAAGTGACACTGACCGTGTTAAACCGGTTACTATTCTCGCAGCTTCATTCTGAATTTTTTCCAATGAATCTTTTTCATATTCTGTACATCCATCCCAGACCGACGAAGCATATTCGAGTATAGGTCTCATATAAGATATATATATTTGGTTTAAAGACTGTCTGCTTATCTTAAATTTTAGGTTTCGCATTATTCCCAACACTCTCGCAGTCGAATTAATTATATTTTGTATATGTGTATGCCATTTCCCGTTATTGCTCAGCGTTACACCGAGATGTTTATGGTCGTCGACAAAGGTTATAGGCGTGTTTTGAAAGATTAGGTTTACAGGTCGATCGAGTAGTCTTAGGGTTAAAAGCATCGCTTCAGTCTTGTTAGGATTGAAACTGACCAACCATTGTTTAGCCCAGTCAGCAATAGTTAGCAGGTCATAATTTATTATGCCTTCTAGGTCATCAGTATTTGTTGTGGAAAATGATAGAGAACTGTCATCAGCAAATAATCGAACAATACTTAGTAGATGGTCAGTTATATCGTTGACATATATTAGAAATAGTAAAGGACCGAGCACCGAGCCTTGCGGTACGCCAGCAGTTATTAACTTGGTATCTGAGGTTGTAGACCGTATTGATACAGACTGTTTCCTATCCGACAAGTAGTTTTCGATCCAGTGTAAGATACAACCATTTGATCCATTTTGCCGTAACTTAAATAGTAATCCCCTATGCCATACTCTATCGAAAGCCTTAGAAATATCACAAAATACTATACATGTAGATTGCCTTTCATCAAATGCCTGACATATTTGATGGTGAATGTCTATAAGTTGGTATACCGTAGAATGTCCTGGTATAAAACCAGATTGTCTATTGTAAATCAAATTCTGTGAGTGCAAGTGATTATATATATGTTTAAACATTATTCTCTCCATTACCTTACCTAGACAGCTTAATAACGATATAGGTCGATAATTTGAAGGCGTCTGCGGACACCCTTTTTTAAATAAGGGAATTACATTTGCCAATTTCCACGCCATCGGAAACTGACATTCATTGACAGATCTATTGAAGAGGATCGCTAGAGGTTTTGAGACAGATGTAATAGTTCCTTTTAGCATTCTATGACTAACTAAATCGTGTCCACAAGCTTTATTAGTTTCTAAAATCTTTATAGTATCTCTGACCTCAGATTCGTTTATATTAATCATATCAAGAACTTGGTTAGTTTTTAATTCAAGCGGCGGTAAAGTAGAGTTGCTATCGTCAACCGTTGATATTGAAACGAAGAAGTTGTTTAGACAATTAGCTTTTTCAACATCAGAAAAACAGTAAAGGAGTGCATTCGAAATAGGTTAACCACATTGTAATTTTGAAATTTGCGGCGTATATCAGAAAATGATAGGTCGGAAAACATTTTTAAAGAGATTTTCCGACCTATCATTTTCTGATATACGCCGCAAATTTCAAAATTACAATACTAAAAGTATTCTATAATAATTGTAGAAAACCACCTTCATTTGAATGCGACAAGCCTTATCTTACATTATCGGTATTCTGCATTCATGTATGTATACAACAATGTGTTACGTACATTCATGTATACAACAATGTGTTACATCATAGTTATGCAAGTCTTGGTTTGCAGATGTTGTTCTATGGAAAACGATTTAATTTGTATTGGCAATACTATCTGCACTGTTTGTCGCAAATGTAAAACTCACGGGGAAATGAACTTTCGACACATGCGCAATATAATATATAAACTTAGATGTAAACGTGTTTACTGATGGGGGGCTGGTTAGTGCCGACGGCCGGTCAGACATTTGTTACCGAAATATCAGCTTGGTACACCGCCTTGTGTTTGTTTTGGGAGTGTTACGGCAGCATTTTATCTTTTGGAGAGTCAACTCGCCTTGCAGTGAGCGAGTATCCTAGCCTATTGTTCTGAAACAAGCAATTGAACTTCGAAGTCAGAGTCAGCGGAAATTACGTCAGCTAAGTTCACGACGTCATATCTTGTGACGTCGTCAGACTCCCGAAGACAGGTTTTCTCGCGACGCGGCTTATATGGCCTTCGTTGCTGGTTGAACAGCCTGTCCACTTTCTCTGCAGAGCTTCGTATTGAAACCAGCGAACTCTGGTACATTCTGGTCAGATGAGCATGCGATTGCCTTCAGGAACGAGAAATCCAAATCGCGAGTTCTTGCAAGCTGTACCGACTGGTGGGCCAATATGCGGATAGGTAATACGCTGCGCTTTGCTTCACTGGTTGGCATCGCGGGCTTCTTAGGGCCTATGTATCGTTCAACCGGAACATCTTCAGCTACAGGTATTTTCATCTCGTCACGGGTCACTCGCCTGATGGTAGATTCTTCATGGCGTGTAGATTGTGCCGTGTCATCCTTAGCGGTTAGAAGCACTGCAAGGGAATGGGTAGATACAAGTCCGTTCTGAGAAGAAATGTTGGCATCAAAATTATCCTCAACAACTTGAACAAGGCCACTGCTTGCATTTGCAACCCCACTTGTTCGCGAATCAATAGCTGCTGCCTTTGCCGCTGATGTCTTGAACCTGTTTGCTTCATCGTAAGAACAAGTCACACCATAGTCATACATATGCTTTATGAGACTTTTACGGATGACTACTACGCACAGTGCTACTTGAAGTGGGGTCGGTCGTTTGGTGATAGCATTAGTTAACATGTTTCCTATAAGAGCTCCCGGAAGTGAATGGTTTAGTTTCTCAGAAATTTTGGACAGTAATGAGTGTAGAGTGGGACTCACAGACTCGAGCGCAATATCAATGTTCATTCTAGTTTGGTAAGTGTTACATTCGGATGATAACTGTTTATATTCTTCAGAAATCGTCTTGGCGAGTCGTTGTAGTGACACGTCTGAGGTGTCGTCTTCATCTGAGGCTAATAAATTGATCACCGTAGATGCTTTATTGCGAAACAGTATCAAACTTGCGAAACCAGCTCCAGACAGAATCAAAATATCGGAACCAAGTATATCGGATAACTTGGACAATAATGTTCGACGAGAACAGAGCTCGCCACCATGCTCTTTGTATAACTTATGCACTTCTACTGATTCCAGATGTGTAACATGTCACGTTTCATAGACGTAATTGTAGACATTATTGCGGGTTCAACTTCATTAATATGCTCTGCAGATTGCGCTGCGGTTGAGACAGATCGGGCCGACATGAAAGATTTTCTACAATCGTCATGATATCTCGCGTCTGCAGCATGCAAATCACTAATTGCACCGAGTACGCGTTCCTTAACCTGAAGCCCGTGTTCATCTTGGCGGGATTCGCATTTATCGAGAATCGCGTCCTTGAATGTTTGTTGTTCACCACGGTCAGTCGTTCGACACAACACAGTCCGTCTCCATCGAGTAGGATTATTTCTGTCATAGTCCATTAAACAGTTTTCGCCACAAAATAAACAGTGTAGTTTAAAGTCAAAATGTTTTGTTTCGAAGCTGCGCAATCGCTTGCTTGACGGCGCGTTTTCATAATTACTAGAATCAGCACTGAAACGTTTCAAATATCTGTCTATGTGCGAACGTGATGTGTACGACGAAACACAGTTCTTATGGTATTTCAGTTCACCTGCATTTTATCTTCTTTCAAACGCTTCGTGTTTGCCATCTTGTCTGGCTTTGCTCGCCTCGATTATGCTTCGTACCCGATCCGGACCTGCGGTAATCAACGGTTTCCCAGCCTGCGTATCATCACAATCGAAGATACAGTCATCCATAATGGAACATCAATCTGAAAGGCAAATATACATGTGTTCAGAACACGTTGCAACTTTTTGAGCACACACTGTATATTTTAAATTGAAATAATTAGTGATGACGTAAAGGTACCCCAATTGGATCACCGGATGTCGCCGCACATTCGGGAAGGTATGTTTGCTTTGCACGCACTGATCGTGGTTGGTGTTTTAAATTATTGGTTACCTTATAATATTGACACCTCCGAAATATTTTGCGAGGGGAGGTGGGCTATATATTGATTTTTATGTTTTTTCCAGGATATTTGTGTTGGAGGTAGAACATTGAATGTTATTGGTTGTAAACAACGTTGAAATCAGCAACAAATAGCAATAGTGCAGCTCAAACGGTCACAACAACGTGGTGAAAACACTAGTGTATGTACATTAAGCATTATTACCCTTCTTGTTACCCTCTTCCATCATGTAGGTGGCCGGATATGCAGCGTACATGTGTCTGTAAACTGGAAATCGGGAAACGCGTAGCAAACTTCTGCTAAAACAAATGGCGCGTTGTCGCACTAAGTGAAGTAACTAAGCGATGGAGTGCCGCTTCCGATATCGGTTTCCTTTTCCCGGAGGAAACCGCAAATGTCCATAAATATAGGGAATATAGGAATTAGGCGGCCATCTTGGATTTATCCAACGGAGGCAATACCATATTTACCTCATACACGTTCTCAAACATTGTTATGTGCCGGGCACCGTGAATATATTATATTAAAACGCTCAAAATGGTCGATGGTTGTCAAGGATAGGAGATTGTTAAATTGTTTCTTGATAATATTTATTTTTGGCGGCAATCTTGAATTACGTAAATGTTACAATGTTAATTTAACTCGAACACTTTCTCAATCTAGTCAACGGGTAAAAAAAATGAAACATAGCGACCTAGAGGTAAAAAAATAACACATATATGAAATATACGGAAATTTGGTGGCCATCTTGGATTTACGCAAATTATTCAAAATGCTCAAGGGTGCCAGAGTGGCACCCGACGGAATATTAAATAGTATTGGTTGGTAATCACGAAAATGCAATAAAACTTCGTGCGGACGCTAATGTACGGTCATCCAATAATACCCTCTTTGACGCCCGGACTATGATGAATGTATTTCAATTGCTGGAATTATAAGGAATGAATGGCCTTTTTGTTGAATTTATCGGGGATATAAACTTGGAAAAGTCGCGGGAATACTGGACGAGGCCTTAAAAAAATTACAATTTTCGAAAAAAAAAGAAAAACAAATAGAGTTTTTTTTTCGAAAATTGTATTTTTTTATCGCTTCGTCCAGTATTCCAGCGACTTTTCCAAGTTTATACCCCGATAAATTCCACAAAAATGCCATTCATTCCTATACAACATATTCGACCTACTATGAGATTGACATTTGATGACTACTTTTCTATTTCACAAATAAATTTATTATCAATATCAATGAAAATATTGACAATAGTTGTATGCCAAATGTATTAGTGACATTGAACTTAATTGGAAAGAAATGTCACCGTTATTTTCTGAAAGCTGAACCCTATCAGGTTATAATATAAAACAGCCACGAGACGAAAGATTAACACGATGTGCCGCATTCATGGCGATTACCCCGAACTATAATGATAACGTTATGTTCATACCAGAGTGCATTAATGTACTAGCCCATCATGAGCTCCACTAGTAAGCAACTAAATAAGTCCCTTTTTGTCATAGCTGGTGAAATAAAAAAGACCATTATCTTACAGATCTCTAGAGATATATTTTCTAGGATAATAAGTCAACGATATATGTATACCATACTGTTATAGCAGTACTACAAAGAAGAAAACGTTGCCATTTTCCTTCGGTGACCTTGAAAATATAGTATTGTGACCTTGACCTTGATAGCTGCTGTTAGATGTCTTGATTGTAGTTGATGTTTAATAATTGTGATGCACACCGAAGATATTGACACTTCAAATGAATCAATTCCTCGGTTTCAGGGCATAACTACCAGGATTTTGACCTCGATTTTGAATGACCTTGAAATGACCTTGAAAGTGTCGGAAAAAAATGGCACCCGGATTTTTCGGAAAGTGGGATCCAAGACGAATACAAAACCACTAACAAAGAAAAATTAACATGAGATGCCGGATTCTGAGCAATTGCCCCCGGACTAGTTAGCGCCTGGCGATTTACGGGAGTTGTCATATGCGATAGTCAGAAATCGAAGATCAGCTCTGATAAAACATCCTTTTCATGGCATCGTTTTTCGTTGGTGATTGACTAAAGAAAAAATGCAATTTTATCGGTAAATGACGTGGGAAATTGATAACACATGCAAAGCTCATGTAGAATTCATTTCCGCATAAGTTTTGAATTGTGTTGTCTTTTACAGAAACTATGGCTGACTGTTAGATAGAAAAGTGATAGAAGGACGGTCATTTCACACAGGCTTACTTACCTTGTGATGTTGTTTTCTCAAACAATTTGCCACTTTTCTTTCTATAGAGATGTTTTGTTGATTTGGCAACTCATCTCGGTTTCCACAGAACAGTTTTACAAATACGACAATAGATTCTTTCCTCTGCGATTTTCATTTCTCTAAAACATTTAATTGGTGCCAAAACGCTGCTTTTTAAACGTAACGTCCGCCAAAATGCTGACATCATATGTAGCTGCATCGTCGGAGAAGAAATGACTCGGAAGCGGGCAGCTTTTGTAAATTTTCAGGTGTAAAATAATGACGTCGGAAAGTAGCAAGAATCAAACATTTGGTCCGTTTGACCAATCGTAGTACGACAATAATGTCCATACGAACATTTCTATAAACTGTCATTAATGCTACCATTTTCCACATTCATGATATTGTCATTGAACCTGACTAAAACCAAAACTGCTAATACGAACTAATGAAACGGGTCTCATGGACGATTATGCATACTGCGTCATACTTAAGGTTTTGTTATAGAGCATTGTCTTTAAGTCTCGTAAACCGTGTGACGATGGATATAACGGTATTTCCGGTATGATAGATAGAGAATAGTAGGTTAGTGCCGTGAATGGGAAAACATATCTGGCAAGGCTCAGGAAACGGGATGGGCGAGGCTCTGCCGAGCACATCCCGTTTCCGTGCCGCGCCAGATATTTTTTCCCATTCACGGCACTAACCTGCTATTCTATTTATCCCGTCAACACCTACAAATGGCTGTAAAATGCAAAAATTGTATTGACTGGATATCAAAAATGTTTCACGGCACCGTGTTTCACGGCACATACGCACTGTGTTGACGGGATAAATACAGTCCTGAGTGTGCCCCATACACGATATGTTCGATACAGAATGATGATCATGAGTTATGATAGTCTGTAACTGTTACATTAACAATGTTTTCTTGTAAACAATTATTGGATTTACATTTATTGATGCGCAGCCTATGCTCAATAAGTGTAAATCAATCAATTGAAATTTCCAGACGATCATAAATTTGCACTTACGAACAGTTTAGTCGTGCGAAGTTGAGTGAAACGGGTCCCAGATCTAACAAGCTCGCCGGACTTTGAATGACAACAATGATCATAGATTGATAAAGCGTGACATGGATGTAAAGTGGTTAAACATTTCATAACCCTTTCCATCCTAAGTAACTTGAATGGACTAAGATATGTTAATTTTCCGACCAATCAAGTCGTCACAAAACTGATTTTCCGACTTGTTCATTTATAAAAATGGGGTGCTTTTGTCCTCAAAATATGAAAATGACTTGCAAACAGTGCGGATCCGGATGAGACGGCTCGTTACGAGCCGGCTCATCTGGATCTGCACTGTTTGCAAACCCCGCGGTTTGTCGGGTTCAAAGGGTTATTGATGCTTAGAAACTATCAGAAAGTCAGAGAAATACTTTGAATGAAAACAAAGAAAAATTCGCCTCTATCTTTAGAGGCGATTTGTTACTTTCATTTCAAGTTTTATTTCTCTGATTTTCTGCTGGTTTCTAAACACAATCAGGAAATATACAACCATTTTGCCATCTCTGCCACGCTTTGACATCAGGTTTATCAGGCTCGGCTCGGAGACGGTAGGAATTCCTCGGTGTGCCGAGGATTTCCTACCATTTCACGCCGAGGAATTCCTACCGTTTCCTTGCCTTGCCTGATAAACTTAGCCTGGTATTCAGGGTTTGACACCAACCTTTGGGCCAGGGATTTCATAGCATGGACATCCAGATTGTTATATTATGTTGAATGGGATCTTCTTGAAAGTTCAGGGATTCCTCCAACAAAACAGGGATCCTCTGAATCCCGGGACGCCATGTGAACTGCACAATGGCAGGGGAGGAGGATACATTGGTGCAGGGGAGGGTACATCGAACAGGGTGGGTGGCAGGTGGGAGTATGCGATGGGTAATTTAACGATCGGGGTTCATCCTTACTGGAATCCCGACTGGAGACCTGGTTTGGCCCTCACATACGTCATTGGCATTTTGTATGTGACAGTTGAATCTGGTTATACCCCTTATGTGAGTATTACGATTATTCGCAATCCTATTTTAGGTGAAGGGGCCAAGTGGCTTTGGTCAGGTTATTCTAATTTCAGGGCTGAATATATTTTTTCTCGATGTAAATATTCCGTTCTGATTTTGGGATTTTCTCCCCAATGCAGCAGGTTAAAATGGGATCGAACCCGTTTGCCCAGCTTTACATGACCTTAGCTGTTGATAGGCCGTTAAACACCAATAAACAAACACACAAACATCGAACAGGACGGTTCGTTGGGGTCGTGGAAAAACCGGAATGCTGATATCCCTGTTTGACACTCGGGTACAGTTTCGGATTTCTGGTACGTGAGAGTAGGCTCCGGTTCTACTCATTATAAAAGTATTATGATTAGTACTAATCGTATCAAGGAGTGGGGCTAATTAACTCGGGTGTGGTGCGGACCTGGAACAAAATCATGTTATTCTACTTTCAGGGCTGAATATATATTTTTGTATGTAAATATACAATCCTGCCTTTAGGAGCCCACCCCCGCCACGTCCGAATGGCCTTGCCACGGCTGTTAACACACCATTAACACCATTACATATAAGATGCCCACCGACTAAGACGCCCACCGATTCGGACCCAGTACACTTTTCCCAGCACAACTTCGGATCCCTGTGATTATATACATAACACATTTAACAGAAATTAAACGTTTAAATGTGCATTAGATGTGCATAGTTTTACGTTGGCGTGGTCTCGGTATTCAGTGCCTCCATAGATGCATGGAGTAATTAGCCGTTGACCAAAACATTTGTAATATAAGTGTTACACAACATGCCGGGAAAACAAATGTTGCAAAGTGGCGGCATTTTGACCATATAAAGTAAGCATACAGAGTCCTCAACAGAGTGCACACAGCAAGCTTAGAAGTTAGACAGCAAAAATCACAGTCCTCAACAGGCGCAGAGTGCACCTCTGCGCCTGTTGAGGACTGTGATTTTTGCTGTCTAACTTCTAAGCTTGCTGTGCGCGGTCCTGTCACAGACAAATCACACAGTAAATAGGGAACACAAAACGAGATCCGGTATGTGATTTCGGACCGTCGGATATCTGCGTAATTTCACGACATACGTTTACAAAATTTACAATATTTTCGTAAATGATGTCAAAACTTGACAACATTTTCAGAGTACATGTGGAATATAATATAATTCCGCTTGTACTCTGAAAATATTGTAAATTTTGTACACGTATTTAATGAAATTACGCAGATGTCCGAAGGTACAAAATCACACGGCGTGTCTCAAATCACCGCAACAAGTGCGTCACAGAACACACACGTCAATATCGTATTCTTATCGATGTTTCTGGGACACCCTGTGCATGAATTAACGTAGGCCTGGAAACAACATCTGCGCTTGTCAGTTTTATCAGCTGCTCACTGACTATATACACCTTATTACCGACATTCTCACGAGCCGCACAGAAACTGTTAAACCAGAGCTTTCTTCACTGATATCTGTATTTACTTAGTACCGATTCAATAATATAATACATAGGTTTTCCTGATAAACCGCTGTTACAGATAAGCCCAGACTTACTCAATACGCCTCGTTAGTGCATACCGCCGGGAACCAGATTCTCCGCTTATCTCACTTGTACCCGGCAGTATTGTTCAAACTGTGCAATAGTTTGCTTAAACTTCATGAGTTGGATTTGTCTTGTGAATCAAATGTGTACTTGTATGTTAACGGATTACTAAATAGGATTCAGGTACGTGGGTTTATTAATTATTCGTTACAAATGTAATATGGTTTACATGCAGTGGCACCTCTCAAAACCGGACACCCTGGGGGGACTCCCCCCAGGGTGTCCGGTTTAGAGAGGTTCCACTGCAATTTATTTGTATTTACAGCACCCTATGATAGGTACACGTGCTTGGCCAACATGACAATATATCATCAGAGGTAAGTGACAGTGAAAAACATTAACGTTAGAGGGAGTTTTCCATGTCTGTTTTGTGAGGTTAGACTGTACTTCTTCAGTTGTATATATGCGATTTTCTCCGTGTTCTGCATATTGGTACCGCAAAGTAAATGCTGTTACACAAGTGATGAAGTCATATAATACGTACGTATTAAACGAGTTTAATAAATACCATATTAAATTATCACATGTGTCTGACTTTAGTCGTTGCATCGTATATACTCACACAATGTTCATTCAGCTAACGGATTACTTACACTGTAGCGTAGTTTAGTCTACAGTTTTACGATACTAGTGTATTATAATATTTAATACACCGTGTTATTGTACTAGCAAAAACAGTTTCTTTTTGTAATACACTACGATAATTACTGTACGTTCTAACCGCCCCCATGGCAGCCTCCCCCCACAATGTTCGACATTATATACACCATTTCAGGGGCCCGTTTCACTAATCTTCCTACGACTAAAATGTTCGTAAGTGCAAATTTAAGATCGTCTGTAAATTGTAATGTATGGATTTACATTTATTGAGCATAGGCTGCATATTCAGCCTATGCTCAATAAATGTAAATCCAATAATTATTTACAAGAAAAAATTGTTAATGTAAAATTTACAGACTATCATAATTTTGCACTTACGAACATTTTAGTCGTAGGACGTTTAGTGAAATAGATATCAGATATCGTATCCTAGGTTGGCAGTTACCTATCACACGTTTTAACTACAGGTGAAAGACTCGGACTTAGAACTCACTCCACCAGTTACCCTCACCCCTCAACTTCTACATACACATAGAGCTCAGAAAATGTCTCATTACAAAAGTACAGAAGGGGGTGGGTGGGGCAACTTTTGGAATGAATCATTCAGTCCCAGGCTTTCACATTAAAAAAACAACAACATTTTTTCGGAAGATTCTTATATGCGATACTGCAGTAATTCTCATGCCAGACCCTATATATAGTGTTTTATTTAGTCGACTAGTTCTATGTGTGGCTTATTTGTAGGCTGTACGTGTTGGGTATTGATAAGGTAAATAAACCAAGGGAATTGCTCCCGTTTGAAACGGTTTAAAGGCGCTATCCAATGAATCAGTGGGATCCGAAATAGTTTATGCTTTCAATTAAGCGAAATGCTCCAGCAGGACATTACGGAGCCACGCAGGGGATATGGATTTTTTTGTTATTAATTCGTTCCCACGAAATAACAATTCTTTCCCTCAATTTAACAATTCGTTCCCTCGAATTAACAATTCGTTCCCACAATTCGTTGCCTCAAATTAACAATTCGTTCCCTCGAATTAACAATTCGTTCCCACGAAATTAACAATTCGTTCCCGTGGGAACGAATTGTTTTTTCGTGGGAACGAATTGTTAATTTGAGGAAACGAATTGTTAATTCGTTAAATTGAGGGAACTAATTGTTATTTCGTGGGCCTGCGGGGCTCCGTAGAACATCGATCTATGTATTTCGTCGTGGAGAGACATTGGTAGAGACAGGCTGTGGGATTCACTCTCGCCTATACACGAGAGATGGGTGAGAGGGTGGGGTGGTGTAAAAAATACGTCATCTGCTATGTTGGCTCGATTCTATCTATATATGTGATCTCATTTTGAGAGGTTTCTTCGTAACGCATCTCAGATAATAATGCATGTTCATGATTACAAAATATATAAGTATGCCCCAGAATGGTTGTATGCCTGATTTACAGTGAAACCTCTCTAAACCGGACACCCTGGGGACCCCCAGGGTGTCCGGTTTAGAGAGGTTTCACTGTATCTCGATAACTACTGAAGCGATATAGCGAGAAAACTCACATACATATATTTTTTCTAAATAACTCTGAAACGGCTACACGTACGAGGACATCCGGCCATCGGCAGTCGACGCTACATACTTATACTTATCCGGGGTAGCTGTGATTATCGCTTGAATGTTGGTGAAAGAGCATTCGGTAGATTAGAACCTAATCGTTTTCATGATGGCAGGTTGTAACCTTTATTGACATGTAGCAAACAGACACACCCTTTTCTCTGACCGAATTCAAGGAGTTTCTGTATACAGTGTAACCCCTTTAAACCGGACACCCTGTCGACCCCGCTGTGCTTACTTTAGATGGGTTTCAATGTAATTCATTTCATTGTACTGTCGGTTCATGACTGAAAATGACCAACATTTGTCATTGATTGCTGTGAAACCCCTCTAAGCCGGTTTAGAGAGGTTCCACTGCATTTTCTCTAATATACTATCATAAACCACAGGCACGTTGTGGTATGAACGAGAAAAACCTCTTTAAATCATACCCAATTTTACCCCGAAAATTAAATATCTAGAAGGTAGGACATTCGCCATATTTTCAACTAGTGGAAGTGGATTATTTTCTTTGAGCCGTACTCGCTAATTCAGTAATTGTAACGCGCACGAATTGTAACGCGCGCTGGTAGCAATATAGATCATTATCAGGCTAGAGGAGTGTGCTATTTGATCAGGAGCTACAGTGGTCACAAATCCCATATGCCCCATTGCTCCAGTCATAGCCACATATATAGCTCGAACATTTTTGTTTGGGTACATACAAAGGACCCTTTTGACCAGTAGCGGGGAAATAAAATAGCTTATAGTGGTTGCTGTTCTAGATCTATATAGACCGCTTGTAAATCCATATAGTTTACACGTTAACGATAATCAAATATATATTAATTTATTACTTAATACCTGTAGATAGTGATACCATGTGACCTCAATGACAGGTACTCGATAAATGGTTAATATACAACCGGGCACTGAGGGCAATGTCACCGAGTACCGTTTTTTATTTCCATTACCACAGGTGAAATACTTCACCTAAACGACCCCCTACACACACACCCCAAAAATACCAAGCAAAATTAATATACAACTTAAACTCATATCACCCCACCCACTTGCTTTCGTATTTTATACACGTATTGTACTGTATGCAAACAGATGGATGGGGTCTTTGCATCAAACGATGATCAGGTATAGAACGTGTCCTTAACTGCAGCATAACATGGCATACACATGTGCACGTAATATCCCTACAGTACTAAACTTCGTACGACATAACTGTTTGTACGAACATTTCTTTATATTCACTTCACGCATCAATGTGATTCATCACTGTTACCATCTTCCACCTACATGCAGGGGTCGGTAAATTTGATCAAATTCACTAAGGATTTCACAGAATCGGCTGCTAATGTGAGCTTTGTGATAAATTTTATTTTTGCACTTTTGCACTTACACACTTCTTCGTCGTACGAAGCTTAGTGAAGCAGACCCCTTACACGTTAGCTGTAGTTTCCCATGATATACCTGACAAATACTAGTACCAGTTTCCTGCAACATCCGTACGTTAATATTGTGCCTACCCTTTACTGTAGAATGCACATTTCCATCTTGTTCATTTACAGTGGAACTTCTCTTAACAGAACACAAGAAAACATCTGTGATCTTATTATTATTGATGAGTTTCTTTGCCATTTATCTCGGGTGATGATGTATGTTCATGATCGCATAGCTCAGACTGATCAACTGCATGATTTACAGTGAAACCTCTCTAAACCGGACACCCACAGGGTGTCCGGTTTAGAGAGGTTCCACTGTAATACGAAATTGCAATTGTTGTTTTATCCTTTCCTTTAATGGGACATCATTATGTACAATGAACCCCTGTACACCGGACACACTGGGAGGTCCCCAGGGTGTCCGGTTTAGAGAAGTTCACTGTAAGTCCGATGTACGAACACGGAAATACATGCCTGTGTGCATTGCAATCATGAACACTGATCAACATCAGCGATATTTGACTGAAATTGGTCATACTGTAATACATCGATGTCGCAAGGCTGTTCGGTTTAGTGAGGTTGTACTGTATCTGTTGTCGGTTTTAAGTTTAGGATAGTACTCGTATATTTGCATCTATATAGACAAATTTTACAAATGTTGTGAATAAAGATAAGGTTCTTTACCGTTATGCTTCCGCGTAAAAGACTTCAAAAATGTGAATTTAAAACGTTAATTTTCATCGTTCATTGACTCGTAGTTACCTCACGATGACAACACTACACGTCTATCAGGCCAAGGACCAAGAGACAGATATACCATACAGTGAAACCTCTCTAAACCGGACACCCTGGGATGTTCCCAGGGTGTCCGGTTTCGAGAGGTTTTACTGTAAATCATGCATTTGATCGTTCGGAGCCACAGTTGTGTGCTATGCGATCAACGAACAGACATTATCACCCGAGATAAATGACAAAGAAACTAATAAAAATAAGATCACAGATGTTTTCTTGTGTTCGGTTTACCGAGGTTCCACTGTACTTTTATACGATATTTGATTTGATTTATCGGTGCTTAACGGCCTATCAACAAGTATACAACACAATATACACATGATGTATATGTGTCTATTAGGGCTGTAACGATACGGCAAGGCCACGATACGATGCGTATCGCGATACTAGGACCACGATACGATACGTATCGATACGGAAACGATACACAGTAACAACAGAGTGAACGGCAAACAACACCTTTTTATTTTCAGAACAAAAAATAAATATACCCCCCCCCCCCCACTACCACCCACCCGTTGCCCTAACCCTGTAGGTTAAATGTGTGTATTGAATTAGAAAGAAACTATTGAAATATAGTCGTTACAACTGCTTGCTCACATAACCAAATTACAGTTTGATATTCATATTCTTTTTCAGAAATACCAACACATCAACGTTCTTACTCGATAGGCCAGCTCGCTATATTTCTTGACAACAAAAACATAATTTGACAAAACATGATAATCGTCTTAGGAGACGACTCTAATGTGCTGCCAATACACGTTTATTGAGCAAAACAACAACATATTTTGATACATGTGGTTACTGCACTGCATCGTCGACATACATATACACAAGATCGCGAACAGCGAGACCAAAGCGCGAGGCGAAAACGTGAGATTCTATTTTATTAATTCTCGCGTTTTCGCCTGGCTATCTCGCGTTTTCGCCTCGGCCTTTTCATGATAGGCCAGCTCGCTGTGCACTAACTATGTCACCTGCGGTGGAAAATACACGTTCACTGGGGACCGAAGTGGCTGGCAGTAATATTTGTTGTTGTTGTTAACTTGTTAAGTCAAAACGTCCCCATTTCAAATCGTCCCCATGTCAAAACGTACAGTTGTCAAAACGTCCTTCCCCGTTTCACCAAATATTTCGCAAACTTTCGGCTCTAGTATGACCTGTGTACTATTTAGAATATTATTATGTATTTATTTGGTGATACTACTTCGAATCTCTAAGCAATAAAAACAATAACTATTCGTGTCACAGGGTTAGAAAAATGTGTACCGGTCCGCGACTAGAACCGGGGACATTAATTAACTACGTTGTGACCAGCAAATTTTCAACTGGGTACGTTTTTTATTGGGGACGTTTTGGCGTGTATTCGTGGACGTGTATTCATTGGCCAATGCGCAGGTGCGTGTCCTATTATCCAATCAGACGGGAGATGAGATTGTGCATATTATTAATTCGGCTTCTGCAACTACTGGAATATTATGAAAACAACATTGACAACAGACAGCGTGAACAGGTATATACTCTGAAATTCTGAATATACACGCATATACCACGACGGTAATGTGACATGTCACGGTAGGTATAGTATTACAATTTACAACTAACAGTTCAGAAAAACACCCAATTTACCACAAGTCAATTGTTGTCTTATACAAACACTGACATTACAGAAATGCATTTAACACTATTTTCATCAACAATGTATCGTTTGTGTATCGATACGGTCTGAGCGTATCGATGTATCGTATCGTGGCTAAAAAATATCGATACTTCGATGTATCGATGTATCGTTGCACCCCTAGTGTCTATTACAGTATATATGAATCAATATGACTACTAATATGCATGGGCCACTGACAAACACGACCTGTTATAAAAAATGCACTAATATGTGGCTCTGACTAAAGAAATGGGTCTTATGGGATTTATGACCAGTGTAGTTCTCGATCAAATAGCACACTCCTGTAACCTGATACCGATCTATATTGTGTGTTAGAATCATGGCGGGTGTTTCATTTATGGAATGATGAACTGTGCAGATCCTGATCAGAATGTGCGTATGCACAGGCTGATCTGGATCTACACTGGTCGCAAAATCCATAAGCCCCATTTCTCCAGTGGCTGCCACATATAAGGGTTTTACCAGACTGTGACACAGATAATATATTAGGGAGAGGAAGTTATCTTTCCTTCCAGTCCTCGTATACCAGTAAATATCCCTATATTTACGTATCTGTAGAGACCAATGATCGACAGACACGTGCGACAGATTGCATGTTGCCACAGATGGTAACACATACTTTTATACGTGGCTGTGACTGAATAAAAGGGGCTTATGGGTTTTGCGACCAGTGTGGATCCAGATCAGCCTGTGCATCCGCACAGTCTGATCAGGATCTGCACTGTTCGCCATCACATAAATGAAACACCCGTCGTGTTTCTAACACGCAATGTAGATTGTTATCAGCCTACAGATATGTGCTATTTGATCAAGAGATACACTGGTCACAAAACCATAAGCCCCATTTACGGGCATCTAAACAATGCAAACACAATATTTTTTTCGATAATATCAAAATTTAATAATGTGCCTTCATTTTATTTCGTAAAAGTTGGTAAAATATTGATTTTATTACGAAAAAAAAATTTGTCTGTGGACATTTAACATGAGGGCAATAGAAGGTGGAGGAGCTGGGGGAGGAGTAAAACAATGGAGATTGACTCCGAAACCCGGCTTGGAAATGATATAACAAACAAACGTTAGACTTTGAAAATCGGTCCACTATTTCTGAAATTAAAAAACAATCCCCATGTTTAATCTTCACAGAATGGGGATTTAACATGGAGAAACTTTTTTTTCACAATAAAATCAATATTTGACGAAATAAAAAGAAGGATCGATCTTAAATTTTGATAAAATTTAATATTATAGAAAACAATGTGTTTGCATTGTTAATGTTATGATGACGTGCTTGTGCAATAAATATAACATTCGTGACGGTTGAATATGGTATTTATTAAACTCGTTTACTAATTTCATACGAAACTCCGAGTTCGTATGAAATCAGTAAACTTGTTTAACCCTTCCTACGCTGTTGACGGAAATTGCCGTCTGCTGTTTTTCATTTTTGCTTTAATTCTTAACAACAAACTGGTTTTGACAGCACATGAGAATCGTCTCCACTGGAGACGTTTCACCATGTGCTGTCAAAACCAGGTTTTTGTCGAGAAATATTGAAAATAAAACATTTCCAGCAGACGACAACATTTAATTTAGCGTAGTAAGGGTTAATAATGGTAGTAGCAATTCGTATGACACAGAGTAGGGTAGGGCTGTAAAACGTATCATACATGCTTATGCTACAGTGGAACCTCTCTAAACCGTACACACAGACAAGTTAGGTGTGCTTAATTTTGATATATTTCGTTGCCATTTATCTCTCCGATGATAATGCCTGGCCATGATCCCAGCATAAGCATGTCTTGAAGTAGTTATGTGCATGTTTCACGGTGTAGCCTCTCTAAACCGGTGTCCCCAGGGTGTCCGGTTTAGAGAGGTTCCAGTGTACAAACGAACCGTCACAGAGATTTCACTAGTATTTTTCAACAGGGCGTAGACGGTAGCTCAGAAACGTCGATATCTGGGAAAGATTGACGCAGATATGCCGACTTTCTTATGAGCTCAGTCAACGGTTTAATAAATATCGCAATATACAGTGGAACCTCTCTAAACCGGACACCCTGGGGTGTGCCCCAGGGTGTCCGGTTTAGAGAGGTCCCACTGTAGTAGTTTACTGTTATTAATATTCATAGAGCACAGTTGTACGGAGCCCCGCAGGGGACATGGATTTTTTTTTATTAATTCGTTCCCACGAAATAACAATCCGTTCGCTAAATTTAACAATTCGTTCTCTCGAATTAACAATTCGTTCCCACGATATAACAATTCGTTCCCTCGAATTAACAATTCGTTCCCTCGAATTATCAATTCGTTTGTTCCCTCGAATTAACAATTCGTTCCCTCGAATTAACAATTCGTTCCCACGAATTAACAATTCGTTCCCGTGGGAACGAATTGTTATTTCGTGGGAACGAATTGTTTAATTGTTAATTCGTGGAAACGAATCGATAAATTGATGGAACGAATTGTTATTTCGTGGGAACGAATTAATAATATGAAAAGTCATGCAGAGCATGATGTTATTAGCCGATCAAATCAGGGTAAAGTGCATCGAACATATGTAGGTGTCTCTGGTAACATTGTCAATGGTAAACTATTTTCGACCACAGTTCTGTACCCAGCGTTGACATTTTTCTCGATTTTGTGCAGGTTTTGGAAACCCGTTCCCAAATCCATCCAATAGCAGCAATGCCATAGCAGCAATGTTTTGTTGTCACCATTATGTTGCGAAATATTCCAGCGTAACACCTGCACTGTATGCTCTATTTATCTAAAAATTACACTCCGCAATACACAAAGTTGTAGTCACTGTGTGTTTGTCCGAATTCTGTGGCAGCACGCGAGTGGGCGGAGCTACCAGGGCTATATATATCTAGCGGTTACAGTGTCATCTAAAAATAGACGCAAGCTCCTGCGTATTCAGGCACATGCCCAGATTGGCCTAATGTGCCCCATCCGTGATTTTTTGCGCGATGTCGGCGCAAGACAATCAATAATTTGCGGCATTGACAATAATTAAGGGGGATTGCCGCAATCGCGCGTGCTGGATGCATCCCTGCCATCCCTGCATGATACGTAAACAAATCAAAGTTGGCTATGAAGGGCAATTCTTCGTTTTGATTGGTGGAAAATTTTGTGGAATATTAACTAGCGTCAAATGACGCGCATACGCGATCCAATGGGATAAACCCGAGATGCTGGGATAAACCCGAAAATGCTGGGTTGCTAGTAAGGAGATTTTGAGCAGAGGTCAATTATAAATTAGCGAATAAACACATTTTACGCGATTATACGTGGCTGAAACTTGTTCTGTTTAATAAATAAAAGCTTTAAATAGCCCAATAATCGGCGTATGTTGGCGTATATGGCCATTAGAGCCAACTATGGACTTCAACAACAATAACTTCCGGGTTAAATCTCTTCCGGCGTTCAGCTCATTACGTATTCAAAATTGTATTATTTGGCTATAAGTAAAGTTTTAAACGGAGATAATTGCCAAAAATGCAAACTTTATCGGTTGATGCAATTTGGAAGTGATACAGAAAAATTCGCGTTCGTAGATTACCGAATAGCGGAGAAAAGGGTTGCTACAAACTTTTTCAGAATTCGATGGATAACCAATATATTAGCCGATCTATAAATAGATCGGCTAATAAAAATGAAAAGTCATGCAGAGCATGATGTTATTAGCCGATCAAATCAGGGTAAAGTGCATCGAACATATGTAGGTGTCTCTGGTAACATTGTCAATGGTAAACTATTTTCGACCACAGTTCTGTACCCAGCGTTGACATTTTTCTCGATTTTGTGCAGGTTTTGGAAACCCGTTCCCAAATCCATCCAATAGCAGCAATGCCATAGCAGCAATGTTTTGTTGTCACCATTATGTTGCGAAATATTCCAGCGTAACACCTGCACTGTATGCTCTATTTATCTAAAAATTCACTCCGCAATACACAAAGATTGTAGTCACTGTGTGTTTGTCCGAATTCTGTGGCAGCACGCGAGTGGGCGGAGCTACCAGGGCTATATATATCTAGCGTTACAGTGTCATCTAAAAATAGACGCAAGCTCCTGCGTATTCAGGCACATGCCCAGATTGGCCTAATGTGCCTCATCCGTGATTTTTTGCGCGATGTCGGGCGCAAGACAATCAATAATTTGCGGCATTGACAATAATTAAGGGGGATTGCCGCAATCGCGCGTGCTGGATGCATCCCTGCCATCCCTGCATGATAGTAAACAAATCAAAGTTGGCTATGAAGGGCAATTCTTCGTTTTGATTGGTGGAAAATTTTGTGAATATTAACTAGCGTCAAATGACGCGCATACGCGATCCAATGGGATAAACCCGAGATGCTGGGATAAACCCGAAAATGCTGGGGTTGCTAGTATAGGATTTTGAGCAGTGAGGTCGATTATTAGAATTAGCCGAATAAACACATTTTACAGCGATTATACTGTGGCTGAAACTTGTTCTGTTTAATAAATAAAAGCTTTAAATTAGCCCAATTATCGGCGTATGTTGGCGTATATGGCCATTAGAGCCAACTATGGACTTCAACAACAATAACTTCCGGGTTAAATCTCTTCCGGCGTTCAGCTCATTACGTATTCAAAATTGTGTTATTTGGCTATAAGTAAAGTTTTAAACGGAGATAATTGCCAAAAATGCAAACTTTATCGGTTGATGCAATTTGGAAGTGATACAGAAAAATTCGCGTTCGTAGATTACCGAATAGCGGAGAAAAGGGTTGCTACAAACTTTTTCAGAATTCGATGGATAACCAATATATTAGCCGATCTATAAATAGATCGGCTAATAAAAAGAATCATACCTCCCCTGCGGGGCTCCGTACCGTTGCAATTTGATAGTTGGCCAATATCGTTTTCTGTTTTGTATTTTCTACAGCGCATGTCTGTTCCAACAAGAGTCATAGACCGGTATGAACTTTATTTCTAGACGCCTGTGGCACTGGGGAAATTAACACTGCATTCGAGATTGTGACCGATTACCATGTACATGTACAGTTGTACATCCCGTTTAGAGAGGTTCAACTATAGTTGTGGCTGTGACTGGAGAAATGGGGCTTATGGGAATTGTTACCAGTGTAGTTCCATCTCAAATAACAAACTCCTGTAGCCTGACAATGGTAATATTGCGTGACAGAAGCATAGCATGTGTCTCATTGATTGAATGGTGAACAGCGCAGATCGGGATGCACAGGCTGATTTGGATTTGCACTGGTTAAATAACCGATACTCCCCATTTCTCCAGTCACAAACACGTTTCAGCTTTGCACAGCACATGTTGTTTGCTTTGAAATCATGAATAACATACATCTTTAGAGACAAATTTCAGAAAACGCATTCAAATTGAACATACTGAGGATATCCGGATGTCCGTTTAGAGAGGATACACTGTACATGTATTAAGGTTTAATACTCAAAATAGCATTGCAAACATGTAAGTAAGTAAATAATTCTTATATTATAGTGACGTGTCAAATGTAACATACACTTTTATTGTCGAACCCGCTTGCGGAAAGCGAGACATAGTGATCACAATGACGTCCGGGTGTCCGTGCGTGCATCCGTCCGTCCGTCGTCCGTCCGAAATCTGCGTTAAAGTTTTTAAATACCTTATATCTCTGCAGTCCTAAGTCACATTGACTTGAAACTTCCTATGCGTATTAGTCATCATCCATATATTCATTCTGTGTCCCAGTTATGCGGCCCCTGTGCCCCTATGTAGCATTACACTAGTCACACATCCCATAAGCCCTATTTCTCCATTTCTCCAGTCACAGCCACATTTATTATTTTTCAAACTAAATAAACCCTTTTAACTCGTTTTCATATGTTCTGTAAAATCAGAATCATCAAAACATAAATATATGCACATGTAAATGTAAATATGAAAAGGACATGCAAAATACATACGTCTGTCCGCCTCGTAATGTTTAAGAAATGGCTAGATTTGTGCGTCATGGCGATCTTTGGATGTTACGTACCAGCCTGTGGCACCCGATACTAGAAACAACAATGTTCGTGTTTCTGGTATCGGGTTGCATATGGTTAACGGGCACAGTACAAGCTTGTGGTTAAAACAATCAGTGACAGCGGCAGCTATCATATGTGGCTGTAACTGGAGAAATGAGGAATATGTGTTTTGCGACCAGTATAGATTCACATCAGCATTTGCATCGCACAGTCTGATCAGGATCTGTACTGTTCGCCATACCACCAATGAAACACCCGTCCTGCGTGTAACAAGCACTAACAATCGTCATCAATCTACAGGTGTGTGCTAATTGATCAGGAGCTACACTGGTCGCACATCCCATAAGCCCAATGTCTCCAATCACAACCACATATGAGACACGCCATGTGATTGTGTACCTTCGGACATCTGCGTAATTTCATGTAACACGTTTACAACATTTACAATATCTTCCGTATATGGCGTCAAAAGTTAACAACATTTTCAGAGTATATGCGGAATTATTTGACTTTATTATGTAAAATATCGTAAATTTTGTAAACGTATTTAATGAAATCACTCAGATGTCTGAAGGTACACAATCACATGGTGTGTCTCATATATACCCGTATGCAATGTTCATTTAGTCAGGTTTCTATGCTTATCGTGAAATAATGCACGAGCGAATGGGTCCTTACGCTAAACGAACAAGTGAGTGTACCCAAACAGAATATTCGTCCTGTATCTGATTTCATAGAGTGAGTACGCTAAATACAATATAGTTAGCCTGATAACCAATACACCAGTGAAGCTTACATCCCGTCTACAGTCAATCCAATTGGGTTCGTTAATGAGTACTTGATGAGATATCAAATAGTTCATCAATGACGTCATACTTTCAGGAGAAAGAAAAAAGTAGCCGCGCAACTGTTTAATTTATAATAATTCCAGCACAAAAATATTTACAAAAATATTTACACAATTCCCCAACATTTGATTGGTCCGTAGCAAATCTCTGTCCAAAATTTATATCTCAATGAACTCCCATGCCGAACTACGGCCTTCGTCCAGTATTCCCGCGACTTTTCCAAGTTTATACCCCGATAAATTCCACAAAAAGGCCATTCATTCCTATAATGATCGCAATAATAAATGTAGTGTGCCCAAACAATCAATCGAAACTTCTCGCAATAAATAGTTGAGTCTCCGTCACGAGAACTACAGTGGAACCTCTCTAAATCGGACACCCTGGGAGGTCCCCAGTACAGTGGAACCTCTCTCAGACGGACACCCTGGGAGGTCCCCATTACAGTGGAACCTCTCTAAACCGGTCCCCAGGGTGTCCGGTTTAGAGAGACTCCACTGTAAATCAGGCATATGGGCACTGCAAAAATGGTGTGTGTGATTTGCGATCATGAACAGACGTTATCAACGATGAGAGATGACAATAGACACATACAATTAAGCGGACATAGATTGTATGGGTGGGCGGTTTATACAGATTCTACTGTAATTCTATACAAAGATGACTGGTACTGCAAATGCGTTTATGCTAACATGAACACATTTCACGAAATAAAAATAAGGTTCATCCTTAAATTTTGATAAAATTTAATATTATCGAAAAAACATTGTTTTTGAATTGTTTATATAGCCGTAAAAATTCGGCATTGTTTCGCGAAACAGACAGTAGTTTCATTCATGATTTATTGCTCCGTCTAGATCCTTTTTACAATCTTGTATACACCTACGGTGGGCTATGTACAACACGTGCATCGGATTTTTAGATCCTCTTCGACCTAATTTTCTGATATATCTCAGCTTCATCTAAAACAATATTTAATCCTTTCCCTGTTTTGCGATATTTCGACTCTTCCAAATCGAAAACACCTGAATAAAAGAATCAAATGCTGGGTCAAATGATGGTTAAATTATCTGTAGAAAACATTGTGGGAAAAGGAGAAATTGCTTGTTACAAGCAATTTCTCCTTTTCCCACAAGGTTTTCAAAAGACATCTTCTGCAGAGGCGTGAAAAGTCGTCTCTATCAGGGAAAGGGTTAATGCACTGAAGCGCAAATACCGAGGGGAATTGTATAATGTCTCATGCCAATGTGTTGTCCTTATCCTATTGAGAAACGTCATGCGATTGTGTACCTTCGGACATCTGCGTAATTTCATTAAATACGTTTACACAATTTACAATAGTTTTAATAAATAAAGTAAAAAGTTGACAAAAATTTTCAGAGTACAATCGGAATATATTCCGCATGTACTCTGAAAATTGCGTCAATTTTTGACGCCATGTACGGAAAATATTGTAAATTTTGTAAACGTATTTCATGAAATTACGCAGATGTCCGAAGGTACAAAATCACATGACGTGTCTCAATTATGTATAGCCGTTTCGGAGTTATATAAGCCCTAATCGGTGATAGATATGAGGCCGGTGTCATCGACATGTGCTCGTATGCAATATCCATCGGTGTCTGCGATATAGCGCATTAATTTTGCTTAAGTAATTGCAGAGATATATAGGAAAATGTACTAACAATGCGGGCACGCGTGACGTACTTACCACCGTATTACCGCCATCATTACAACGTTATGTTTCTGTCTTGTCATTAACCTATATATACATGTAAATGCGCCGTACAAACACATGCTGTATCCCCGCGGGCTGAATATGTACTAGGATGAAACAAAGTATAATTACACCGGCGTGTGTCAGACTGACTTTTTGCAGTATATATGACATGTATGCCTACCGTTCACCTATAGCTGTCATGTCATGAGTGTGTAACGCTACACAGGTATGGGCTGTTTGGTGCTTGCATCCCCCATGTTAAATCCCCATAGACATCTTCACAGAGGGAAACATTTTCCACTGGATAAGATGCGTATACAAAGTGTAGTTATTCATGGAAGGAATACATGTACGGATATTTGTGGCGCGACATTGTGATTGTCATCAACTGCACTTGTCCAGTAACTAGGTGTGTGACAGCAATGGTGCATGTGTGATGTAAGTGTTGTATTGTACAGCGGAACCTCTCTAAAGTGAATACAGAGACAAGTTAGTTGTGCTTAACTTTGATATATTTCGTTTCCATTTATCTCCGATGATAATGTCTGTGCATGATCGCGGAACACACACGCGTGTCTTGAAATAGTTATATGCATATTTCACAGTGGAATATCTCTAAACCGGACACACTGGGATGTCCCCATGGTGTCCGGATTAGAGAGGTTCCACTGTATATACACTGTATATACAGTGGACTCTCTCTAAACTGAACAGCCTGAAAACATATGTGATCCTATATTTGATGGCTTTTTTGGTTATTTATCTCGGATATTAATGTGTGTTCATGATTGCAAAACACACATATATGTTTTTAGAACGTTCATATGCCTGATTTACAGACAAACCTCTCTAAACCGGACACCCTGGGGGGCATCCCAGGGTGTCCGGTTTAGAGAGGTTTCACTGTAATGCGCAATACAGTGTATTAAAGGTACATGCCCACTCAGTAGGCACAAAATGTTCTTTATATTAATTAAATGTGTATAATTGTATCGCTATTCCACCAGTTCTAAAAATTAAGAGTGCCCGCTATACATATGTATTAATTTAGTAGTATTTATTTTACCGATAGTGACGCGCCGTGGTATCAGGCTATTTTCATATGCAAATGAGGCATGATATTTTTTAATTATTTATACTAATTAAATGTGTCTCCTGAAAAAATGAAATTTTGGACATAATTTTGTTATAAAGTATGATCATTGCACATCAAACAATAAATACAGAGACTAAATAGTTATGTCGGTTTACATTTTAAGGAAACACGGTTATCGCCCCTGATGTCAATGTGGAAAATTTCGTCTGATATAAAATGTATAATAATGCCAATTAATACGTGGGATAATGGTGAATGAATGTTTATTTTGCCAGAAAATGTCTCTGATGATGTCTCTAATAGAAATAATATGTTGTGCTTTTGGGCATGTACCTTTAAAATGTATTTAATTAACCGTCTCATAACCTCATAAAGGTAAAACACACATTTCGACTGCATGGCAACTACTGTCTGTTTCACGAAAGCTGCCCAAATTTTACTGCTATATAAACAATTCAAAAACAATATTTTTTTCGATAATATTAAGTTAAATGACAATTTAAAAATGAGCCTTCTTTTTATTTCGTGAAATTTGGTCAAATATTGATTTTATTGCGAAAAAACTATTTTCCCATGTTAAATCCCCATAGACATCTTCTATGGGGATTTAACATGGGGAAAACTTTTTAGAATTTCAGGAAATACTGGACCGGAATTTTTCAAATTTTAACTTTTGTTTTGTTAAATCATTTCCAAGCTATCTAGCCAGGTTGGGAGTCAATTTCCAAAATTGTTCGTTTTCTGACTCCTCCCACAGTTCATCCACCTCCTCCTTCCCCCCCCCCCCCCCATGTTAAATTCCCATAGACAAATACATTTTTCGTAATAAAGTCAATATGTGACCAAATTCCACGAAATAAAAAGAAGGATCATTCTTAAATGTTGATACAATTTAATATTATCGCAAAAAAATACAGTTTTTGCATTGTTTATATGGCCGTGAAACAAACAGTAATAATAAATTCGGAACGGAAAACGGACCAACGGTCATTGGCTTGACACATTTTCTGGGCTCATATGCCCGGGTATAGAAGGCTTCTTTGAACCAAGTAATACATGTAGTGGTTTATTAGTGTAATACATGTACATGTAAATGAGGCGTCTTAGTCTATAGAAAATAGGTAAGCAGGGATTCCGCTGGGGAAAATAAAAAAATCGCCACTTCAAAAAATAAAATAAATGAGGAATAACAAATAGGATAAAAATAAACAATTACAAATTTCGAAAAAAATATATATTTTTTTTTTTTTGTTTTTCGAAAAATGTAATTTTTTGTCACCAATTGTTTATTTTTATCGCCAATTGCAAAAGTGGCGATCGCCAGCGGAATCCCTGGGTAAGGTATGATTTACAGTTTTAAAGTTTGATGTGCTTATATATATTTATCACATCGACGGCGCGAAGGGCTAAACATTTATTTTGCACATCCACAGACAGACCTCGGCAGATTAACCCATTCATCCCTAAGTAACTGGAATGGATTTTGATATTTTGCAACCCAATCCAACCATAACAGAATGATTTTTAGACCAGTCCATTTATGAACATGTTTTTTTTTTGTTCTGAAAATTATGAAAATTACTTGCAAAAAGTGCAGATCCTGTGGGACGGCTCGTCACGAGCCAGCTCACCTGTTCTACACTTTTTGCCAAAATCACTATACAGCCTTACAGGCATGTGGTGTTGAAAGGGTTAAGGGGGTGGGGAAGGGGGTGGGGGAGGGGGGGGGGGGGCGGGGTGAGTACGAACCCGTCGCACAATCTCTGCGTACGGGTCTGATCTCCAAGTTGCTCTTTGGAGGCTGAAGTAATGTGATAAACAGAATCTCGAACTCGTTTGCCTTTGATATGAGATTAATGAAACTCGTCCACAGAGGCTCGGTGCATAAATTGTGCGGGACTCATTTCATAAATCTCATATCAAATGGAAACTCGTTTGAGATCCTCTATATTTTGCATTGGACGTGAACTTTATTAAACCGTTGACTGAATTCATAAGTCGGCATATCCTCCTGCGTCAATCTTACTCAGATGTCGACGTTTCTGAGAATCTATTGGCATGCTCAACTCGAAATCAAGCAGCTTGGTTGGCTGAACGCACAATGCTACTGTTTATCCCGTCAACACAGTGCGTATATGCTGTGAAACATTTTTGATATCCTGTCAATACGACCTAATCACTGCGTATGAATATGTGCGGTGGCTGGGGTTATATGTTTGTATTTTACAGCCATTTTAGATGTTGACGGAATAAATAGAATAGTCTGAGCCTTGCCAGATATTTTTACCCATTCACGGCACTAACCTACTATTCTCTCTATACACTTTGTTGAACAATACTAGTGTAATCTCTGTGACGGTTCGTTAGAACAGTGTAATCTCTCTAATTCGGACACCCTGGGGACATCACAAGGTGTCCGGTTTAGAGAGGCTCCACTGTGAAACATGCATATAAGGACACGCGTGGGTGTTCTACGGTCATGAACAGACATTATCATGGAAACGAAATACAGTGAAACGCCTCTAAACGGGACACCCTGTGAGGTCCCCAGGGTCTCCGGCTTAGAGGGGTTTCACTGTAAAGCAAGCATTTGATCATTCTGAGCCATTGGTGTGTGCTGTGCGATCACGAGCAGACATTATCACGTGAGATAAATGACCAAGAAACTCATAATAAATATGGTGTCCAGTTTGGGAGGTTTCACTGTATATGACAATTAAGCACAACTAACGTGTCTCTGTGTTCGGTTCCACTGTACAGTGTAATTGTACAGAAAATGACAGTGGTTATGGCAGTCGGTAGCGAGCAAGCATTTTGCCCATGCGGTCTGTATCTGTAGCCTATTCACCAATATTGCAAAGTATACTTATCTAGTAAAGTATACGTTGAGGGAAAAAAATTCAATCTAAGGATAAATTTATTAAAAAAAAGTATACTGAATTTATTACATTATCACAGCCATTTTGGCTGTGATAATGTAATAAATTCCGTATAATAATTCTGCATAGTTGCAATCATCAAATCTATACAGTCGTTAGTTCTATCTGAAATAATGTATTTCGGGAAAAATAAATGATTTCTCTCTCAAAGTATACTTATACTTTACAATTTTGATGAAATCGGCTACTGGATCGATCCCCGTACCCATATGGTAAGCCAAATTGCACAATAATTCATGAAGTACCCGTTCTATACTTGATCATAGTTTGACCAAAGATAATTGCTTCCTAAATGTGATGGGATATATGTATAACATACAGTGGGGTCAGCGTGTAAGTGCATACACGAACGAACACGACAGCTTGGTTCCAACCTGTCGTGTTCGTTCGTGTGTGCACTTACATTGTACACGCTGACCCCACTGTATATTAGCTTGCTACTGTATACTATACGACGCATGGAGCTGCTATGTCGGCCATCTTAGTGTGTACAAGCCATCAGTCAGTTGTATCTCTTGTTGCGTTTGACACATACCACAAATAATATGACATATACATAAATACAATTTGGTGCAACATCTTCTACAGATGTTAAACAATAACCTGCTATGGGTTGTTTTCATCACACGTACATTGTATATACAACGTCTGATTTCTGAAGAGTTTGTTGACCTGTTGTTAAACGTTTTGAGAATCCAGTAATGACTGTGTAACAGTCAGATAAATACACAGTACGGTACCGTCAATATATACATGTATTAAAATACATACTGTATCAAATCCAGTGACATGTAAGCAGTTATCTGAGTGTATTGTCACTGGTGCCTTACTCGCCTACCAAGCGAGTAGATATGGCTTTTCCTATGGGCGATGTGTACACTAACAATACGCTGTGCACCAGATAGCACGGCGTTGTCATATCTGCCTATGATGTATTGCACAAACTTTTATTACTTTTACTGTCATATTATTTTCTGTATGTGTCAAACGGCAGAAGTGGTGAAACTGTACGATGGCGTGTACATACAAAGATGGTGGAGATGGCAACTCAATGTACCATATAGTATACAGTAACAAGACAATATTCACATATCTTATATTCATATATCACATCACTCTTATGAAGCAATTATGACTGAAGTCAAGTGTATCATTCTATGACCTAATTCCTTAAAGCAGGATTTGAGAAATTATTGTGCAATTAGCGATCAACTATTAACGACCTCAACTGCGACGATAAGAGCATACATATATAATGTGGCTGTGTCTGAAAAAAATGGGGCTTATGAGATTTGTAACCAGTGTACAGTGGGGTCAGCGTGTAAGTGCACACACGAACGAACACGACAGGTTGGAACCAACCTGTCGTGTTCGTTCGTGTGTGCACTTACACGCTGACCCCACTGTCGCTCCAGATCAAATAACACAGCGTGTAGTCTGATAACGATTTATTTTGTTTGTTAGAAGCTTGACTGGTGTATCATTGAACCAAACAGTGCATATCAAGATGCACGGTCCGACCTGGATCTACACTGGTCGTAAAATCGATAAGCGCCATTTATCCAGTCACAACCACATTTGCGTGTTGGCATTTTATTGCAATCGTGTACAATACATTATAAAGTTCACTATATTGTTTGAAACAAATTCATTCAGCTCCATTCTATGTGCAATAACTTGAGAATCACTCGATGGATATGAAATATAGTTGACAATAATGTGTGTCTAGATATGGTACTTCGTCTGTTAATTGTTACACTTGTTACACCGCAAATATACTCAGCAACACTAGAAACGTCCCACTTTTTGAACCGATATATCTGTGGATATGTTTATGTTACACATTCTGTGAATGTACATGCGAGACACTGGTCATTTTGTGAATACACCCGTGTTAAGTTTCCACCAAATACACAAGGTTCAAAACGGTCACCAACCGGAACGTTTATTTCCACTTATTGCACGTGCGCGCTATACCTGTACTCGATAAATTAATTCAGTCAACGTCGTACGATACTTGCGACACAGACTAATCCGAAAATTGAAAAAAGTTTTACTTTTTCATTGTTTTCATCATACCACGCTTGTCTAATGTTGATAGAAATCAGGCAATTGGAATGCTGGGCGCGGGAATGACGGCCAGTGCCGTGGCTCGCAGGTTCGGCTGCTGTCGGAAGACCATACAGAGGCTTGTGACTCGGTATCAACAGACTGCATGGGATTGTTGACGATCGTCCCCGCCCCGGTCACACCCGTGCCACCACCGCCAGGACTGACCGCTACATCACGTTAACCCACTTACGTCAGCGTCGTTTGCCAGCCACCGTAACGGCTAGGAGATACGGTGTGTCGGCGTAGACCATCCGTAGGTACTTGCGATGCAACGCGCTGCCAATCAGAGCACGACGCCCACATACCGGTCAAATAATGACGCGACATCACCGTGGTCCTAGGTTATTGTGGTCGCGGCGGGCTGAGTGGAACCGAGTTCTCTTTACTGACGAATCTTGGTTCACACTCAGCCATGCAGATGGTAGGCTACGCGTATACTGTGAGGTTGAGAGGGACAGGTTCGGGTGAGGGTGTGTAATGGTGTGGGGTGGGATCATGGGGAACCGTAAGACTGAGCTCGTGGTCATACAGGGCAGTCTCAATGCACAGCGCTACATTGCTGAGGTGCTAACAATCCTCATGCAATGCCTTTCATTCGCCACCACGGCCCTGGTATAACATTGCAGCAAGACAATGCCCGCCCGCACACAGCCATAATCACAACTCAATACCTGGCTCGTAACAACAACGTCGACGTCCTTCCATGGTCTGCAGTTTACCCTGATCTCAACCCAATCGAACACGTCTGGGATGAGGTGGGTCGTAAGGCGAGGCTAACCACCAAATTGACAACATTCGAGATCTGACACGGGCTTTACAACAATAATGGAGGAAACTGCCTAACCCACTAATTCTGCGTTACGTCACGTCCATGCGCCGTAGAATTATGACGTGTATTCATGCAAATGGTGGCCACACACGATATTAATCATACAGAATACAGTGGAAGTTTTTTTTAGAGAGAAATCATCAAGCCCTAAACATTTTTAAAAAAAATTTGAAAAATCAGATTTTTGATTTTGACCCCTCCCGAATTCGCCGTGATGTCACTCGAAATATTTTCATCGCAACACAATTTTGTCAACTGATATGGATTCACAAGTGATTAAACTTCATTTTCTGTACAGGTTTTAGTACCACCATCCTTATAGATTTCCAACAATCTTTCCCTGAATATGGCGGGACGTTTCTACTGTTGCTCAGTATATATCTGAAGTCATTCCGTCAAAAATTATCATTTAACACGAATGTTAAAATTAATTTCGTGAAAATAGTAGTGCTTGCAAACTAAATACAGAGACAAACGATACGACACATGCAACTTATGACCTGCTCTACCGGGTACTACCGGGTGCACACCATACCGTGGAACCTCTCTAAAACGCACACCCTGTGTGGTCCCCAGGTTGTCCGGTTTAGAGAGGCTCCACTGTAAATCAGGCATATGGGCAGCGCACAACAGTTATATGTGGTTTGCGGTCATGAACAGACGTCATCAACGATGAGAGATGACAATAAACACATACAATTAAGCAGACATAGATTGTATGGGCGTCAGGTTTAGACAGATTCTACTGCGCAAATACTCTTGACAGCGCATCCTACGGGGCGCCATGCAGGACAGGTTAATTATGTGTACAAAATTGAGTTTTGTAACACTAAAAATCACAAATTCTGTCAATTCTGTGTCACAAAATTCAATTCTGTGTCACAAAATTCAATTCTGCATACGTTTCGTATACAAAATTCATTTTTGTTATAAAGGATTCAATTTTGTAAGACAGAATTGAGTTTTGTGAAGAAAATTCAGTTTTGTGGGACAGAATTCATTTTTGTCCACAACAATTAGTTTGCGTAGGATAGTCTATGTCATCTCTACGTTGATTGGTTGAGATCGGTCTTAGTCCATTTTACTGATGGTGGAGTACACTTGTCATTGAGGTTTAAATATTTCAATGCGAAACTATAACACAATATATCAATATTATACTTCTTTATGGACAGTTATTTTGGTTATATTATGATTACAAATGAGTGGTCACACTCAATTAAGCATATATACTTTGAAGAAGAAATAAGAAAAATATTCAGAATTTTCCCTCAATTATGTAAACAGGGTCAAACATAAAGTAGTCGCGACATAGCTAGACCTGAGAGCATGCCCATATATAGAGAATACCAGGCTAGTGTATTTTGATATCAAGTTTATCAGGCAAGGCTAGGAAACGCGTAGGAATTCCGAGGCTTGCCGAGGAATTCCTACCGTTTCCGAGCCGAGCCTGATAAACTTGATATTAAAATACACTAGCCTGGTATTCTATTTATCAGGTAACGTTTTATGCTCGAAAATGACATTAGATGACGTCGTATTCTAACAGTAGATCTAACCTTGTGAAACAAATGGTATTGGATCTGTGTCTACTAGTTGCGAAGTTACGTGTTCGCAACTATGTGTCTACTTGCATTATTTACAGTATACACCATCTTAGTATCCGTGGTATCTACGCAAATACTACAAATGGTTTCCTCAAATGGCCCAATACACACATTCTGTTTATAAACACAGACAGCAGTCAGAACACAGGCCACAGCGCGTGTATTATTGATTTAACTGGGGCAGATGTACCTTTATACACAATAAATGACGTCAGTACTCGCGGGAGATCTACATGTACATGAATTATGTGTACAATTATAACGCAAATAAGTTTAAATACGAATGGGTTTGTCAACGTTTGACTGTTTGGAGATAGTTGAAGCAAAATGGCAGAATGAGAAATGAATCATCGACATTGAATGTGTAGATCGGCGACCGTGACCCATTTCTCCAGTGCAGTTTCTGACCAATGGTAGTCCTTCTTACATGCGTGTGCAGAATTGACAGAATTGAATTTTGTGACACAGAATTGAATTTTGTGGCACAAAAGTGAATTTTGTGACACAGAATTGAATTCTGTGGCACAAAATTGAATTTTGTGACACAGAATTGAATTTTGTTAACACAGAATTGAATTTTGTGACACAGAATTGAATTCTGTGGCACAGAATTGAATTCTGTGGCACAAAATTGAATTTTGTGACACAGAATTGAATTTTGTGGCACAGAAGTGAATTTTGTGACACAGAATTGAATTTTGTGGCACAAAAATGAATTTTCTTGACAAAATTGAGCCATGTCCCACTTGGCGCCCCGTACATCCCACCGCAAATATACTCAGCAACACTAGAAACGTCCCACTTTTTGAACCGATATATCTGTGGATATGTTTATGTTACACATTCTGTGAATGTACATGCGAGACACTGGTCATTTTGTGAATACACCCGTGTTAAGTTTCCACCAAATACACGAGGTTCAAAACGGTCACCAACCGGAACGTTTATTTCCACTTATTGCACGTGCGCGCTATACCTGTACTCGATAAATTAATTCAGTCAACGTCGTACGATACTTGCGTCACAGACTAATCCGAAAATTGAAAAAAGTTTTACTTTTACTTTTTCATTGTTTTCATCATACCACGCTTGTCTAATGTTGATAGAAATCAGGCAATTGGAATGCTGGGCGCGGGAATGACGGCCAGTGCCGTGGCTCGCAGGTTCGGCTGCTGTCGGAAGACCATACAGAGGCTTGTGACTCGGTATCAACAGACTGCATGGGATTGTTGACGATCGTCCCCGCCCCGGTCACCCCCGTGCCACCACCGCCAGGACTGACCGCTACATCACGTTAACCCACTTACGCCAGCGTCGTTTGCCAGCCACCGTAACGGCTAGGAGATACGGTGTGTCGGCGTAGACCATCCGTAGGCACTTGCGATGCAACGCGCTGCCAATCAGAGCACGACGCCCATATACCGGTCAAATAATGACGCGACATCACCGTGGTCCTAGGTTATTGTGGTCGCGGCGGGCTGAGTGGAACCGAGTTCTCTTTACTGACGAATCTTGGTTCACACTCAGCCATGCAGATGGTAGGCTACGCGTATACTGTGAGGTTGAGAGGGACAGGTTCGGGTGAGGGTGTGTAATGGTGTGGGGTGGGATCATGGGGAACCGTAAGACTGAGCTCGTGGTCATACAGGGCAGTCTCAATGCACAGCGCTACATTGCTGAGGTGCTAACTCCTCATGCAATGCCTTTCATTCGCCACCACGGCCCTGGTATAACATTGCAGCAAGACAATGCCCGCCCGCACACAGCCATAATCACAACTCAATACCTGGCTCGTAACAACGTCGACGTCCTTCCATGGTCTGCAGTTTACCCTGATCTCAACCCAATCGAACACGTCTGGGATGAGGTGGGTCGTAAGGCGAGGGCTAACCACCAAATTGACAACATTCGAGATCTGACACGGGCTTTACAACAATAATGGAGGAAACTGCCTAACCCACTAATTCTGCGTTACGTCACGTCCATGCGCCGTAGAATTATGACGTGTATTCATGCAAATGGTGGCCACACACGATATTAATCATACAGAATACAGTGGAAGTTTTTTTTAGAGAGAAATCATCAAGCCCTAAACATTTTTAAAAAAAATTTGAAAAATCAGATTTTTGATTTTGACCCCTCCCGAATTCGCCGTGATGTCACTCGAAATATTTTCATCGCAACACAATTTTGTCAACTGATATGGATTCACAAGTGATTAAACTTCATTTTCTGTACAGGTTTTAGTACCACCATCCTTATAGATTTCCAACAATCTTTCCCTGATTATGGCGGGACGTTTCTACTGTTGCTCAGTATACGTTTAACCTGTTTGTACTGGTGAGATACAATAATTTTAATACATAAAGCCGTGCATCTAGTGTACCCGTGTATATTAAGTGTAGATAGTGCTCTGTTGAACCTTATATGCCACAGAAACGAATATATCACACGTGTGAAGTATGCATGCGAATGCGTCACACAGTTCGGTGAATACTGGCCGAATTCGGCCGAATACATCATAAACCGAAAATCTCACCCAAATATTTTTCACTTTTTGGTATAAACGAATATGTCACACAATCGCAAATTTCAAACTTGACCGAATATGGTCATATCATTATCAAATCGAATGTATCGACAAGACGATCACTTTGGAGCATTTATTGTCGAAATATGATCATTATGTAATCCAAGATGACCGCCGAAAGGTCAAAAGGTCATTATTTTATTAGAGATTTCAAACGTCTAATTTTCATGAACCGCCGGGCTGATATTGGAAAAACTTCACAGTTATGGTTCGTGGGTGAAGACTTTTCATGTTTGTTAAAATGGAGATCATCGCATAATCCAAAATGGCCGCCGTCAAAAAGTATGTCAAATTCTTAAAAAAACTTTTCTCACGATCCGCCAGACGGATTCCGATGACACTTGGTAGGAATGATCGATAGTTAACGCTGTTTCAGATTTGTTCAAATGGTGGCCCCTGGGTCAAGAAAGGGCGGACCGGAGGGGTCAAGTAAGGGTCAAATTTCATATGTTACCGTGTATGGTCATGTCATATATCAACTCAAAGGTATCGACAAGACGATCACTCTGGGGCATTTTTGGTCGACATCGGATGATTACATAATTTAAGATGACCGCCCACCGAAAGTTTATTAGTGATTTCAAGCGTCTTTTCCTTGTGCATCAGACTGTCTGTTATATATACCGTTTATCATTTATTCATATTTGTTCTGCATCACATTTGTTAATGCTGTTTTATAAGCATTATACTGTTTACATTGTTCTCAATTGTTATGTTTCCAGCCAACTATTGCTATGGTGGACAGAACAATTTTGATGGTATATATACTTGTAATAGACAGTCTGAACCATTTCTGACTTACTTTATAATTTGGATAATAATTTCAGGTGAGCGAACGGGCCCATTTGGGCCTCTTGTTATATTACTTTTTAATCTCCATGTCTGTGATATAGAGTCTATCGAATGAAATGTAAACTTCTATGATAATAGTAACTAAATATAAAACATTATGGTACAAATTGTTAGTTGGTCAGTTTCGCCTGTTCAATATTTACATGTCCAATACACTTTACATATATAATAATGTTCCAATCATTGGGTGTTCTATTTAGATGATTAAAATGAGATCAGCTTTAGATTTTAAAAGCATATTTTATCATCAGTCAATGTATATTCCCGCACCACCCCCCTCCAGGGGAGTAGCGGGGCTTTATCTGGGCATACTGGGCATACACCGGGGCTTTAACCGCCGACGATGTCCCGCACTGCGGTGACATTACAGGTTATTTAACTGTTGCTAAAAATGTGCTGCGATGTTCACCAACCAAATGGCCCTGCATTGCGGGGTATTTTACCGGGACATTTACTGGATTTAATCACAGGTTGAAGTAACGGACCGAGGTCTATAAATACATTAAATATGCATGAAAGCATCAATAAATGAAGAATTTTTTTTTTACCCCCTCGATCTAATCATATAGGGAAGGTGTCCAACTTTTTAATAGGCCGAGCCCATACGGGCTCGAGACAACGGACTCTCACGAATCGTCAACCGAGTTATATCATTGTCGCCTATTGCAGAAGTTGGGACAATGTTAGTATTCCGCAACGATATATTCCCCATTGCTCTTTGTCAACGCGTTTTCGAGCTATCGATTGTTTTGTTGTAAAAAAAGTATCATTATTGCTAGGTCGGGAAAGAACGGACACATTTCCGAGGCCGATATTGCTATATAAAGGAGTAAACATCGGGTTGAAAATACACTTTTACGTCGTCCCGGCCCGTACAGAAACATTTCGCATAGAGAAAACATTGTTTCCAATCGAACATTTGATCAAACCTACATTTATACCCGTCCTGTGCGTCACGACAGACAATTTAATCGTACAGACATTTCTATCATTTCTCGGGAAGCCATTTTGTACAAACATCGTCGGACAGGTTTATTCGCCGGAACTCGTGCACTTACTATGTGGTAAAAAAAACGGAACTTTTATAAACGGTTATAATTCATATTTTATAATACCTATCTTGATGGTAAAAGTATCAAGTTAAAGGTATGTCTCTCTACTCCGATTTCAAGTTTTGTCAAAATATATTTTTTTCTAATAAACATGTTTTGGCAGCATATGAGAATTGTCCGTGGGGTCAAATTTTATTTTTGACCGAATATGGTCATGTTATATATCAAATCGAAGGTATCAACGAGGCGATCACTCTGGTGCATTTTTTTTGTCGAAATCGGATGGCTATGTCATCCAAGATGGCCGCCGAAAGGTCAAAAGGTCGTTCTTTTATTAGAGATTTCAAAATTCTTCTTCACATGAACCGCGTGGCCCATGGTGGCCAAACTTCAAAGTTATGGTCCATGGGTGAAGTCTTTTCAGATTTGTTAAAACGGAGGTTATCGCTAATCCAAGGTGGCCGCCGTCTAAAAATAGCATAAATTCTTAAAAAATCTTCTTCTCATGAACCGCTAGCCGGACTTCGACGAAACTTGGTAAGAATGATCGATGTACAATGCTCTTTCAAAGTTGTTAAAATGGTGACTCCGGGGTCAAAAATGGACGTGGCCCGTGGGGTAAAATTGGGGTAAAATTTTATTTTTGACCGAATATGGTCATGTCTATATCAAATCGAAGGTATCAAAGAGGCGATCGCTCTGATACATTTTTTGTCGAAATTGGATGGTCATGTCATCCACGATGGCCGCCGAAAGGTCAAACGGTCGTTCTTTTATTAGAGATTTCAAAATTCTTCTTCACACGCACCGCGTGGCCCAAGGTGGCCAAACTTCACAGTTATGGTCCATGGGTGAAGCCTTTTCAGATTTGTTAAAACGGAGGTCGTCGCTAATCATAAATCTTCGTTCTCATGAACCGCCAGCTACGCCCATTTTTTACCCCTGGGTCACCATTTTAACAACTTTGAAAGACCATTGTACATCGACCATTCCTACCAATTTTCGCCGAAATCCGGCTGGCGGTTCATGAGAAGAATTAAGAAATTAAGACCCCCTGGACAACCCCCCCCCCCTCCCCCCTGTATCCGCGCCTGTGTAGTCATGTGAAACTGGTCATACACTGGTCGTTACTGATCTGCATACCAAGTTTGAGGATCATATGTCAATATTATTTTGAGCGCAAACCAAATCGCCAACAGATGGACAGACGATAAGCGCCATAACATGATACGCCCCTAGTGCTGTCTGAAATCAGCTGGAATAGCTCAGTGGGTAGAGCATCGGACTCCTGATCGGGAGACCCCGAGTTAGAATCCCGAGTTAGATTCGGCGTGTCCTTGGGAAAGACAAGACACATTCGTGATAGCCTAATCCTATCGGACGGGGACTTAAATAGTCGATATCGACATGCAAGGTCATCGAGCCAGTGCCGTCGTTAAATCAAAGCATTTACATTTACCTTGTCTGCATGCGTGGCATGACTTTCAAATAACCCGGCGAATATGCCTGCTCTATTCTGTTTTATTTTATCGCACTGTTATCCCCCATTCGAATGTTCATGTGACATATTCGTCTGGACAATATTTTATAAATTTTTGTTCGAGTTTTTGTAACATGTGACACATTCGTTTTTGTTGCAAGGGGTAGTGATGCCAAACGTAAATGTCACACATTTGTGTGATGTATTCTTACGTATTCTTCACCATGTGTGATGCATTCGCACGAATATATCACACGTGTGATATTTCTGTGACATATAAGATTCAACAGTGCTCGCTATAGAACGCGATACAAAATATACATGGCTCGGAGCCACGCTAGATCGCCTTGAATGACAAGAACGTCGCACGCACGCACGCACGCACGCACACACGCACACACACACACACACGCACGCACGCACACGCACACGCACACGCACACGCACACGCACACGCACACGCACACGCACACGCACACGCACACGCACGCACCCCCACACACAAACAAATATGAAAATGAATTTACTTTCAAAAAGTGCAGATCCAGATGAGCCGGCTCGTAACGAGCCGTCTCATCAGGATCTGCACTGTTTGCATACACCGCCATAGCTATGCTTATTTTGTTCCAGGAATTCCAGTTTCTAGATGACGACGCTGACACGTGTAGAAGTGACGACAACTTGACGCATGCGCCTGTAGAACCAAGTTTGCGCGGACACTTTCGTGCCTCTGTATTAGCTGCCTGTCTAGTTGCACACCAAGGTGATGAATGTACCAGCAATATGTAACTTTAGGGCATACTGGTATATTGGAAGCCACACATTCTGAATTGAAATTGTGCACGGCGTTTATCAGAAGTAGATTACCGGCAGTAAACATAAGTGCACACGGAAACAGAACCCGATTTGAAATTTAATCATTAATTCAGGATCCGTCTGGCAGACGGATCCTGAATTAATGATTAAATTTCAAATATATTGCGCCATTTTATTTATGAGATAGCACAAAATCGGCTGACTCGGTGTTTTTAACCAGACTGCATATACATTGCTAATGGATATATGTTGTATATGCATACACGATCACGTGCTGTTTACACAGAGACAAATGTCTGAACGGAAATTTGCTACTCAGTATTTCTTCGATTCGTCTGAGAATTTTGTATAAATCCCATTGTGTATGCATATCATCGTCCATGCTAGTATAATTCTGGCTTAGACCGTACAAAGTTCTTTCTAAGTTAAGCGTCCGCGTGCGGGTAGGTTTTCAGAGTCGTTCTGTGAAAAAAACCCAAAAAACTCTGTATGCTATTTGACACGATATACTGGTGAAGTAATATGAAAACTGATTGGGGACTTGAGCACGTTTTATATCCGTTCATACGTTTACACTTAATTAGAGTATTTTCTTCTTATTTTTGTTATAAAGTTTGCTGGCGGAAAATTAACATTTGCTAAAAAACGATTTTAACATAAATTTATATTTTTTCAAGACTTTGTTTTTACCGGATACATAGGTAGGTTTTGGCCATCTGCGTGGACGCTTAATAGAGACAAATAATGACATGGTCTTGTGAAGACGTCCCACAATTCCCCGCGAAGTTCTTCCCAATCTGAAGCGTATGTGGTGCTACGTGATGGAGGCCGTCATTAATGGACCACTTGAATGGCTCATTTGTCGGAGTAATACATGGGCCGTCAATCGATCGAGGAAACGGCATTACGGCGTTTGCGACCATCGTAGACCCAGATCAGCCTGCGCATCCGCGCACTCTGATCAGGGCCTACGTGGTTCGCAATCAAAACACTGGCGTAGTAAGTAACCGTCAGTGAAACGATTAAAATGCAATCCACCTAGACACAAAGTCATCATTATCTCCAAATATGTTCAATGTTGGTAAGGGTACAGTTTCTCTGGCTTTCAAAATGCCGGAATAACGCCGATGGTAGACACGGGTCGCTGCCAAACCGATCGAATACCACTATTATGAAGGACATTTCCTTGATGGAAACGTATGCATATATTCTATAATCTCCGTGTATATATATAATGTGACCAACATTTGAAACATCTATACGATTCAACTGTGTGAAGACAGAATACACGTCGATGGGAATTCTTTATACTTGAAGGGGTCAGTGGAAGAAGGATGACTTCTCGAGGTAGTTAACCCCTTCTTACACTGACCCCTTCAAATGGATCTATAGGAAATACGCGTTAGCTCACCCCCTTAGACCGCTATCTTAATATTTTGTCGTCTGCTGTTTATTTTCTATTCTCTATTTCATCATCAAAACATTCTTTGACAGCACTTTATAATAGTTAACAATATGCTTTGACAGCACTTGAGAATAATTTCCATTGGAAATGATTATGAAGTGCTGTCAAATCATGTTTTTATTCAGAAATAAGGCAATATATAAACGCAACAGCAGACGACAATTGTTGTGTGTAGCGGTCTAAGGGTTAAAATATAACGTATGATGATACGCAACGTTCTGCGTTATACTTGATATCGTTTAATCCTTAGAATGCAGGAAATTAAAAGTGTCGTCTGCTGTTATTTTATAGTTTGTCTTTTGTCTCAATACAAACATGGTTGGACAGCACTTTAGAATCATTTCCAATGGAAATGATTCTAAAGTGTTGCCAAATCATGCGTTTGATGAGAAAAATGTAAACCAAGAAATAAACAGCAGACGACAAAAGTTAATTCAGCAGTGTAAGGATTAAAGTGGATATTTCCAATGCAGTGGACTAATGGTATGAGTACGCGGATATTGTTTTATTTTTATTCGTTTGCAGATTGCTAAACGCTGCATTTTATGAGACACTTTATCAAAAGGCAGGTGGTGTTCTCATGGGAATCAATTAATTTACGACAGTAATATCAGCGGATTGTTATTAAAACCATTGTGGATTGTGGATGTAAAGAGAGCACCGTGCATCAGATTATTTTGGAATTACATCGAATCAAGTAATTACAAAATGAATACACGTGATTGAGAAGGTACGGCGCATCATTTGGCTCGTGCATTCGTGGAATATACGGACGAACTGTGTTAGTATGGATGTTATGTAAATACTTGTATTATATACCTACCCATGAAATACATAGTTATACGATGTAAATAAAAGTCATATGTTCTCATCGATGAAATAAACAACTTCCGGTGAAAATACGACTACTTCCGCTATCTATATTCATAACGCGTATCTGCAGTGCCGGACGCAAATAGGCTGCAAATACACCGTATTCATTACCGTATACAGTCTAAAAAACTGCTAATTTCGATGGAGCGGTGTATAATAAATAGAATATTCATATTTTTGCAACGAATATGACATATTCGTTGCAAAAATATGAATATCTTCTATATATTTATGCTCATGAACGTGTTTATTAAGTGTTTGCCTGCTGCCAAGAGTAACTAAACTGCGAGAATGGTGTTGTATTGTGGATGCTATTTAAGATTTGTTCTTGGAATGCATTAAATGAAAAATTACACCTCATCTAAATCAGCATGTGGACGCTTGGGAAACTATTTATATATGTAATCATAATGGAATACATAGTTTATATTGGTGTTTAAGTATAATAAGCGGCATTGGAAGTTTCACATCCAACATGGCAAGTGTCGTCGAGTTGCAATCTCAAGTGAAAGTAAAGGATGAACGGATTAGAAAGTTACAGAAGCTACTATCGGAGAAAGAAGAGATGATAGAACAACTCCGAAGCCAGTTGGATAAATACCAGTCGGTGATGCCCAAGGCGTTGATTGCGCCACGCAGGGTGCGGGCCCAGGGCATATCGGCGGAGCCCCACTCTGCGAGGTCGATGCAGGAGTACATGAGCAACAATACGTTGAGGACGTACAGCAAATCCACGAGGTAGGTGCCGTAGTTACTGTAACTCTTAAAATGCGGGAGCCGAAAATTGTCGTCTGCTGTTGTTTCATACTTTGTCTTTTCCGTCAATTAAACATGGTTTGACAGTATTTTAGAATAATCTAAATAATGTGCTGTCAAATATTGTTTTTTGATGAGAAAATGGGAAGTTAAAACAGCAGACGACACCATTTAATTCAGCATTAGGGTTACCCACTATTGTATTAAGGACACGTGGGACCCTGGATCATCCGATAATTCAAGAATAATTGCTTGGCATATATATATATATAACATTCTCTTCTTACTACATGTATATCGTACACGGTGTTGCCATGTCTGCCATCTTAGTGTGTACAAGCCATCGGCCAGTTTTACCTCTTATTGCGTTTTACACACCACTAATAATATTACAAACACATACATGAACGTTGGTGCAACATGATAGGGAGCCATCAGACTACAGCGTGCTATGCCTTGTTTCCATCAAATGTATATACAAAGTCTGATATCTGAAGGGTTTGTTGACCCTTTGTTAAGATTAAACCCTTTCACCCCTAAGTTACTGGAACGGATTTTGATATTTTAATTTTGCAACCCAATACAATCATCACAAAATGATTTTCAAACCAGTCCATATATGAACATGGGGTGTTTTTGTTCTCAAAAGTATGAAAATTACTTGTAAAAAGTGCAGATCCTGATGAGACGGCTCGTCACGAACCGGCTCATCTGGATCTACACTTTTTGCCAATACCACAGGCATGTGGTGTTGTAAGGGTTAAGGGGCGTGTGTACGCACCCGTCGCACCCCCTCTGCGTACGGGCCTGTATTCTATAAAGTCAGTCCTTAAGTAATATGTTGCAGTTGATACAATTGCAAGTGAATAATTCATGGGATTGAAAGCATTACTTCTCGTGGTCATCTCCCAAAGGTACTGTACTTCTGTAGCCTATTTCACCAACATTCCTAGCAAAGTATACTTTGAGGGAGACATTTTCAATTTTAGGATAAATTTATTAATTTTTATTATACTGAATTTATTACGATTTATTGTGGTAATGTAATACATTCAGTATAATAATTCTGCAGAAAAATAAATGATTGCTCCCTCAAAGTATACTTTGCTAGAAAAGTATACTTTGCAATGTTGGTGAAATCGGCTACTGGAAGGTTGTCTAGAGTCTTCTCATATAAGGCGGGAAACGTATATTGTCGTCTGGTGCTTTTTATTTGGAACTTATTTCTTAACCCTTTCACCACTAACTATGTAACAAGAGCTACGGTCACGAGCTAGCTCACCAGTATCTGAGTAAGTTTCATATTTAGTGTAAAAATACCCACTTTTCATAAATGGATAGTCTGAAAATCAGTTTATGACCATTGGATTGGCAGGACTTCTTTTTTGTCTTTCAATATTTTATTTCTCAATACTTTACAGAACAAAAATACAAGTATACAATTACATATATGAGCATGGTATGATAAATGTTCTTATCCCGTCAACACAGTGCGTATGTGCCATGAAATATTTGTGTTATCCTGACAATACGACCTAATCACTGCGTATGAATATGTGCGGTGACTGGGGTTATTTCTTTTGCATTTTAAAACCATTTATAGGTGTTGACCGGATAAATAGAATAGTAGGTTAGTGCCGTGAATGGGAAAAATATATGGCGCTGCACGGAAACGGGATGTGCTCGGCAGAGCCTCGCCCATCCCGTTTCCTAAGCGTTGCCAGATATTTTTTCCCATTCACGGCACTAACCTACTATTCTCTATATAGTGCATATACAACAAAACTAATACATTCAGCATGTGTGGCCGTGATTGGAGGAATAAGGTTCATGGGACTTTGGAAACAAAGAAGATATTAATCCACTAACGCATCCCTGTGGTTTAATCATGGCAGATATAGTATGCTGGGGACACGATGGACGTTTTATTGTATGGAGGGCTAAATAGTGTGGTCCCTAATGTGGTCGCGAATGCGCAGGCTGATCTGAGGCCCGTTTCACTAAACTTCTTACGACTAAAATGTTCGTAAGTGCAAAATGATGATAGTCTGTAAATTTCACATTAACAATGTTTTCTTGTAAACAATTATTGGATTTACATTTATTGAGCATAGGCTGCATCTGCAGCCTATGCTCAATAAATGTAAATCCATTAATTGAAATTTACAGACGATCTTCAATTTGCACTTACGAACATTTTAGTCGTACGACGTTTAGTGAAACGGGCCCCTGGGGGCTATACTGGTCATATACCTCATACGCGCTATTTCTCAAACCACATCCACACATATAGATATACGAGAAAAAGGGGGATGAAAGATGAAAGAAAACTAAGTGATGTGAGAAAAAAAAACACTAGTAAAAAACAATGAAAAAAATGCTACGTCCCTATAAATAAGAAGACTTAGATGGATTTCTCAGTGGAAGTGGAGGATGTATATGATAGATAAACAAATAATAAATGAATGGACAATGAATGGATGTGTAGGAAAATTAACATAAAAATGCATTCCACTCGTTTAGGGATGAAATGGTTAAATACAAATACTGCAGATCCTGGGGCCTGTTTCACTAAACTTCGTACGACTAAAATGTTCGTACGTACAAACTTATGATAGCCTGTAAATTTCACGTTAACACTGTTTTCTTGTCAACAATTATTGGATTTACATGTATTGAAATTTCCAGACGATCCTAAATGTGCACTTACGAACATTTTAGTCGTATGAAGTTTAGTGAAACGGGCCCCTGATGGGACGGCTCGTTAATCAGGGACCAATCAAATATATGAGGCAAATAGGGTATATATAGAGAATAGTAGGTTAGTGTCGTGAATGCGAAAACATATCTGGCAGGGCTTAGGAAACGGGATGGGCGAGGCTCTGCCGAGCACATCCCATTTCCGTGCCGCGCCATGTATTTTACCCATTCACGGCACTAACCTAATATTCTATTTATCCCGTCAACACCTCAAAATGGCTTTTAAATGCAAAAAGATAACCACAGTCACAGCACATATTCATACGCAGTTATTAGGTCGTATTGACAGGATATCAAAAATGTTTCACGGCACCGTGTTTCACGGCACATACGCACTGTGCTGACGGGATAAAGCAATGCCATGATCTGATTCATATACATGTATATGTTTAATTACTTCCTGGTATATGTACATGTACCTTGCAGTTCAGATTAGATCGATATACTCGATAAAACAGTTAGATAATCAAACAACATGTCTCCTTGACTGTTTATCTCGAAATGGTGACTTCCGCAGTCCGGATTGGTCTTGACAAATGGGCAAATTGCCAAAAATATGTTAACCCTTTCACCCCTAAGTAACTGGAATGGATGTTGACATGTTAATTTTGCAACCAATCCATAATGATCTTCAGACTAGTCCATTTATGAAAAGAAGGTATTTTTTGTTCTCAAAAATATTAAAATTACTTTCAAAAAGTGCAGATCCTGATGAGGCGGCTCGTTACGAGCCGGCTCATCTGGATCTCAGTGCACTTTTTGCATAAACCGCTATATATGAAAAGGGGCTGTTTTTGCTCTCAGAAATATCAAAATTACTTGTAACAAGTGCAGAACCTGATGAGACGGCTAGTCACGAGCCGGCTAATCTGGATCTACACTGTTTGCCAATACCACTGTACATGCCTGTGGTGTTGAAAAGGTTAACTGGAAGATCGAAGGTGTCATAATAAAATATAGACTACGGACCTTTTAGTCGTTCGATGTTTAGTGAAACGGCCCCCAGTATTTGAATGTGTGTCGACAGACATACGGTGTCTTCTGTCAGTACCGTTTGGTACACCTTATGTAAGTCTGCCATTCTAGTCATGCAAACTGGTAATATTATACAGTGGAACCTCTCTAAACTGTAAAACAGACACGCGTCTGTGCTTTGCGATCACGGACCTATATCAGTGACAATGTATCCGATCAAAATTAAGCAGAAGTAACATTTTTTTAAATACTAAAAAAATAAACAATACAAATATGTTTTCATCATGGCCATGTGTAAAGTGATTTAATTGAAGATATATGACGATACAAGGACTGGGTTGTTCCAATTTTCACCGATATCGGTACATAAGTATCAGATTTTCTATAGAAAATCTGATACTTATGTACCGATATCGGTGAACATTGCAAATCCGATATTTTTGTACCTATATGGGTGAAAATAGAATCAACCCAGCGGTCATATATCTTCAATTAAACCACTTAACACATATTTTTTTCTTCTTGAAAAAACACTGATATGCCCCTTTAAGAATAACATTTGCACTGATCGCCGATGTTGGTATATCTTTAGTGGATGTGTTCATATGGAATGAAGTGTATGTGTCCATGTAAAATGTTTCACATCGATTTATGCACCGATTTTGTCTAAATAATAGTCAAAGCTCCAGATAACGTGCGTATTAGCGTATTTTACGCACTTATTGTAGCGGAATACGCATTGATTATCAAAAGTGGGAGTACAAAATACTCACAGCAATGTGAAAATACGCATTAATTTTCAAATTAAGTAGTGAAACTACTGTAATAAAGTTGAACAAATCAAACAGTGTGCTTTTTGCAGCTCAAATAAGTGAATTTTTCAATTTGTTTTATTTTTTTATCATCTGTTCCCAATTTAATCAGAAAATCAATAATACTTTTGTAAAAGTAAAATACGCATTGAATTTGAAACATGTGGGTATAATACTCTTTAGATACAAAACTTATCTGGAGCGCTGAATAGTTATTACAAAATAACTGGTTTCCTGACGAGAGGCAACTCATCTCTACGTGTAGAGCTATCGCAGAATACATTTTCCGTCTAGTAAAATGACGAAAATGTGTTTAGCTGAATGCATGTAGCTGAATGGGAAAGTCGTCAGGAATCCGGCGTCTGTTTCCACGTGAAACATGTTACGCCGGCATAGAGTGCAGTACCAGAGATTCTCTTTCGCTTTGGTGGTGTTGGTTCTTAGGTAAAGTCTATAGTGGCTAATTAGCGAGGCATTACATTTCTGAGGGTCTTCGCCGTCGCTTAGAAATGAAGATTAATGGCCGATATTTCGAGTAAGTCTAACTTTTGCTGCCCTCATTATAATTGGGATCAAATGAACATTATTCTCTGGCCACAGAATCATTACGGCTATTTATATTGTATTGTAAATGTGCGATGACCACCCGTTATAAATAAGGTCGACTATTAACCCTCTCACCCCTAAGTAACTGGAATAAGTTTTGATATGCTAATTTTCCGACCAATCAATCGTCACAAAATTATTTTCAGATTAGTCCATTTATGAAAAGGGAGTGTTTTTGTTCTAAAAATAAATTACTTGCAAAATGTGCAGATCCTGATGAGACGGCTCGCTACGAGCCGGCTCATCTGGATCTGCACTGTTTGCATAAATCGCTTTAGCGGGCTTTCGGGTTGAAAGAGTTAAGGTCGACTCATATGTTCGAAACCGCGGGAATATGCACATTATTGCCTTATTTGTCTAGCAATACAATACAATACAATACAATATACAATACAATACAATATACAATACAATACAATACAATACAATACAATACAATACAATACAATACAATACAATACAATACGATACGATACGATACGATACAATACAATACAATACAATACACTACAATACAATACAATACAATACAATACAATACAATACAACACAATACAATACAATACAATACAATAAATACAATACAATACAATACAATACAATGCAATACAATACAATAAATGCAATACAATACAATGCAATACAATACAATACAATACAATACACAATACACAATACACAATACACAATACACAATACAATACAATACAATACAATACAATACAATACAATACAATACAATACAATACAATACAATACAATACAATACAATACAATACAATGCAATACAATACACTCAGTCCATACATATGGCAACATCAGGTAAAGTCGTACTTGAACTATCCTCATTATATTTTAAACCACTCAAACAGTATTCGTGAGCCACAAAAGCAGTTCACCTTTTTCTATTGTAGTTTAAACCCGCCCGTTATATATAATCATGATTTAAGCTCGACTCTGACTCATAATGTACGTTTGAAAAAAAAACTGGTAGTAGTAATGAGAATTAATTAAGGACCTGGGGCCCGTTTCACTAAACTTCGTACGACTAAGAAGTTCGTAAGTGCAAAACTAACATGTACAACACATTTTACATTAGCAGCCGATTTGGTGGACTGTTGGTGGATTTGTTCACATTTATTGATATTTACATGCAGGTGCAACATGATAGAATTAATGAATCAAGTTAATGAGTGAATTGAATTTTAAAAATATTCGTACAAACATTTTTGTCGTACGAATTTTAGATCCCTTATTCCCGCATTTTCGAATATTTGAGTTGAACTTAAGCTACGAACATTTATAACGGATTTATCAATGCACTTTACAATACAATATAGATATCCGCAATATGCTTTTGTGGCCAGAAAATATTTTTCACTGGATACCAATTATATAATGCGCTTTGGACAAGAACGACTCGCTCCAAAATCGAGCAATAGAGTACGAACCTTCTACTCTACATACAGACGAATATTCGGTTCTTAGTGTTCGTGTATATGCGGTGAAGGAATGAAATAATTAAATATACGTTCCTACGTTTCGTATATACGTGGCATAGACACGATCAAACGAAATGTCCCAGTGCTCCAGATAAGCTGTGTATTTGCTTAAATACCCAATTAAAATTGCAAAAAAAAACAATTGAAATCAGAAGTAGCGAGTATCAAAAAGCAATACAAAATGTGTGGTACCTTTATCATGCTGAAGAAAACAATAAACAGACCGCAAATATAGCATATTTGTCTTATTTTCCATGACAACACATCTTGGTATTTCATTAGAATTGTCTCCAAGGAGACTATTCTAATGAAATGCCAATACATGTTTTCATTTCGAAGCAAACTACTCAATAATTGATGTCGTTTGATGTGTAAGCAGTAGTGTGATATTATTTTACCCAATTCAAATTTTGAAATATCCAATTGCTTCAGAAATGGTGGAGTGACAATACTCAATTACTAATTCCTTATCTGGAGCGCTGATGTACATACCGAGCCACCACAAAGTTCGCCTATAGGAAGGGAGGGAACTAAACACGTATAGTAGCGTGCGTCATGGTAACCACAGATCAGCATGCACATCCGTCTAGTCTGATCAGGGCGTACACTGTTCGCCATTCCGAAAAGCTCGCCGACGAAAACTAATTACATTCTCATCAATATATGTCACCATGCAAGAGGATCAGGATCTAAGCTTGTTATAGATGCCGTGAGGTTCGTTTTGTCACGTACTGACCACATTATTGGTTGTTACACCTTGTCGAGTATGCTGCTCTCATCTATATAGTGCCCATGGCGTAGCTGTTGAGCACTGTTTCGAACAGATGAGACACGCCATGCGAGTTTGTACCTTCGGGCATCTGCGTAATATCATTAAATATGTCACAAGTTACAAAATGTACAATATTTTTCAGAAATAAAGTCAAAAGTTAACAAAATATTCAGAGTACATGCGGAATTAAATTCCGCATGTACTATGAAAATTTTGTCAACATTTGACGCCATTTACGGTAAATATTTTGTAAACGTATTTCATAAAATTACGCAACTGTCCGAAGGTACACAATCACATGGTGTGTCTAAATTATGAGTCGAGCCTTTGGACACGTGTCGAGCTTAATTTAAGCTATGCTTTTTATCACGGCTGCTTGCGGTGACGGTCATATAGTCGGCGCTATTGACGTGCGGCCGTGCGTCTGTGCGTCCGATATTAAAGTGTTTTTAAAGTACCAAATATCTCCACAACCTAATATAAGTCCGATTGGCATGAAACGTAACATACCTCTTATCACCATCTATATTTTCATTCTATAGAGTAAACATGCGTACCCCATGCTCAAGGTTAATGTCAAATTGTTCTGAAATGTGCGCTATTTATTTTTCTAAAATCTGCTTTTTCTTACCATCATATACAGCACCTCGGCGGACTTGATATATGACCACCATCTACTTGATAACAGGAGGTCAATTGTGATTTAGACTACAATAGCAATACAGTGAAACCTCTCTAAACCGGACACCCTGGGAGATCCCCAGGGTGTCCGGCTTAGAAAGGTTGCACTGGTAATCAGGCATTTGATCCTTCCGAGCCATACTTGTGTGCTATGCGATCACAAATATACATTAACACCTGATATAAATGACCAAGGCACTAAGATTATTGGTGTCCGGTTAAGAGAGGTTCCACTGTAGTCGCTTGTGTGACCAGAGAATATTGCTCACGTGATCCCAATTATAATGAGGACAACTCGAATACGACTCAAAACGGGTAGGCACAATCATTTGAACTCAGGACAGAGTATACTACGAGGAAGATTCGTAATCCCGGAATGCAAATCCGTGCTGCTGATGTTTGCTTAATAATGAAAAGTGGCATGCAGAAGTGGTATATTACTGTAGCTAGTAGTCGATACCAATTGGTATATCAATCACCTTCCTTAAGATATCGTCCTATAGAGCCTGCGTTGATACACGATGGGCTGCAATGGTAGAATCGTGGAGAATCGTACAGCATCGTGGAACCCATCCTGCGTCGACGTGTGGTCTCCCAGAGTCATCGTAGTTAGGAAAATAATATTACGAAATGTTCAATAGATGGTCTACGATGGTCATCGTCGTAGACCATCGTAGGACCGTCGTAGGACCGTCTTGTGATGTCGTAGACCATCGAACGACCACGTACATGACTGTCCACAGGTAAATGCCAGACATGTACGATATCGTATGGCATCTTACGACGTCGTAGGATATCGTACGACGATCCTGCGAGCAAGATCATCCTGCGTCCTCGTGCGTCCTCGTGCGTCCTCGTAGTTTCTTTGGGGGTAGCTACTTTTGGAATATATAAATCCCAGCCACCACTTCATCATGATCAGTTCGAGCCGACATGTTCAGAGTGATCATCGTGACGCCGATTCCACCTCAGAGGCTGAGGAGGCATCAAGTGCAAGATGACGTTGACATGCTATAGCTGTTCTGCTGAGGAGGCGTCAATAACAAGATCAAAGCCTCCCTTGTCCTTCCCATTGCCATTGCTCTTGCCACCCATCTTCAGATTGTTGTGTGTATTGAACTGAAAGTGGAATTTAACTGAATTATATACTGTGTTGACACAGGACGTAGTACGACTTTTTCGAGTTACCTCGGCTACCATCGGAAACTATATCATACGATGGTCGTACGATGACGTGCGTCGTCGTATGATTGCAATAGCATACTATTTTATTGTCTACCATCGTGGTATCATCGTAGGTTTGGCCATCGTAGCCCATCGTTTACCAACGCAGACTCTATGGGACCATAGCTTAACCAGGCATTACACCATGCCTATGTTGCGGGCAGTAACTCTGCAAAACTCCCGTAGCTGTAACTACGGGAGTTTTGCAGAGTTCTACCCGGGACTACACCATGCCTATGCTTTACATTGGCTTTTTGATACTTTCTTCATTTCTGGAAATAACTATTATGCACTTGACTAAAGTACCAGATGGTAGCTACGCCAATGGACCATGTGGATGACTTTCCCTGTCGGAATTCACTCTGGAACCACTTAGGTCGAAATACTTGACACATAAGTGACTGTGGAAATAAAACCACCACGTTACCATGGAAAGCAATAAACGTTTGTAAAACACTAGGCTGGTAAAAGGCATCATATGACATTTACGATCAGCTCGGGACCGGCTCAGTTTTCGGACCGTTTTAATGAGTTCAAGAGATCCCTTGCATACTTATATTAAATTTCACTTTTAAAAGTTGGTGCCCTCAAATTATGTAATAATGCATCTTTACGGAAATTAAGCGGGTACCTAATTATGTAATTATTCCACATGTTTTTAACATCGAAACTGTCCGTTTTATACAATATTTACTAATATTTCAATTTCGTGTCGGTAGTAGTGAACAGCGATGTGAAGATGTACATGTGAAGCAATAGTAATTAACTTTAATTTTTTAAATAAATAACGTGTATAATCTTAATTACGACTGCTGTCGATATCTTATAAAGTATAATTATTGTACACCATAAAATGCACCGTACGAACAAATGTTGATTTTTGTTAATATTTTGAGAAAACGCGGTTATCTCCCCTGACCTCAAAATTATTAAAATTCGTCATACAATTAAGGCAAAATAATACAATTAGTGTACCAGGTAATACAATTAATTGCTATGTGTGTATATTAATAACATATGTAATGATTGAAATGGTAAAATATAACCTCTACAATACATACTGATGTGCGGGATCGCATCTGTAAACTTTATATCTTTTACAATCATAATAACATACATGAGAGTACTTATTCAAATGCGTTCATTGGCACAGATGGAGACGCAAACGTGGTTTTGAGTGTGAGAAGAAACCGGATTACCGAGATAAGACGCACCTGTCCGATCTGACAACCACCATCGCACGTACTGCACTGCCTGGTACTGGTTGGAAACTGGGTCACATTGGACATCTCGTTACAGTGGGGTCAGCGTGTAAGTGCACACACGAACGAACACGACAGGTTGGAACCAACCTGTCTTGTTCGTTCGTGTGTGCACTTACACGCTGACCCCACTGTACACCCTAAACAGTGATACTACTGTCTGTTTCACGAAACCTGCCCAAATTTTACTGATATAAAAACAATGCAAAAACATTACTTTTTTCGATAATATTATATGTAAAAATGAACCTTCTTTTTATGTCGTGAAATTTGGTCAAATATTGATTTTATTACGAAAAATTGATTTGTCTATGGGAACTTAACATGGGGAAAAGGAGGTAGATGTGCTGGCGGACGAGCAAAAAAAAACCCGAACGTTTTGGAAATTTACTCCGAAATCTGACTATATAGCTTCGAAATGATGTAACCAAGAAAACAAAAGTTAAATTTTGAAAATCTGTCCACTACACATGTATTTCTGAAATTAGAACATAATTCAATCTGTGAAGATGTGTATGGGGATTTAACATGGCGACATTTTGTTTTCGCAATACCACAGGGATGCACTCGACCGGCAGTCAAATGTTGAGACATGAGGTTTCACTTCCGGTCGGCATGGAAGACGCCAGGTATGTTACATTTCAAGTTATTATTCTTACTATGTCAACTTAATTCTCTATTTCGTGCCTCTATCTACTCTTTAATATGTTAATGAAGCCTCGACAATTCGCATGATGTTGATATATTGGCTAATGTTTGCAAAAACGACATGTTTTTGTGTCACTTCGACCAGAACTTGAAAACGAAGCGAGGTTGGCTTCTTACGATGTCATTTTCTCCCGATATATTGATACATGTACGCGGATTTTGGTCTGTAATGCAAGGGTCTACCACTTACTTCGATGTGATCAAGTCACAGTTCCCTAAAAGGTCTAGAAAGTTGTTTTATATACGTTTTTTGGAAAGGCATAAAAATCACTCGGACCCGGTTGAGTCATTTTCTATATTTGTTTCAAATTCACTGGCCTCGGTTGAGACCTCGTCAAAAAGTGTCCAGTTGGGTCACATTTACAGTAAAAAGTGCACGGTTGAGTCGCAAGATAAGAATGCCATTGAACTGTGAAACATGTAACAAACATGTAACAAACGGTTTGTGGAAAAAGCCCACTATGCAAACCACATGAAGAAGCATGACATTGGTAAGAAGGACGTGTGTTACACGTGTGGTAGAGCGTACAAGAGCACGTTGGCGCGACACAAGTGTCCCGAGCAGAAAGCCAGTATCTCTAAATATGTCTGTGGAGATTGCCAATCCATATTCAGACGAAAGGATTCACACGAAAGGTTTTTGAATTTCCATTTTGTGTACCATAACATCAGATAATTCACCTATGGCATATTTCCTATCCAATCCAAGACACCCGTATATGGGAGTTGTGAAACCATGCATATGGTAGTAAACACTACATAGACTGATAGTCCAAATACTTATCATATGATCATTGTGTGTTGGTCATGTGCTACACTATGTACACTGTGTAACACTATGTACAACCTCATTTAAATAGAGCAGTGTTGATGTTTTTCCAAAGATAAACACATTCAAGTAGTAATGCAATAGTTTTAAAATTGACTGATTGATAGATAAAACAGAATTTAACATTTGAAACCAAAGGCCGAAACTGTATTGTCATGGCAAATGCCGTTTTCTACAGTAATTCAGCGAGTACTAATTATGTCCAATATTTAACCAGAATAGCATAATAATATTGCAGTTATAATTTAAGCTACATGCATTATTATAAATGTGGATTGTACATAGGAGTCCATACATGGGCTAAGAAAGTGATGATTGATTGACAAGAATGTCGATTTCGTTTTAGTTTTGTTTCCAGTTATATGACGATTCTGAACGATAATTACAACATATATGATTGCACAAAATTGTTTTATTTTTGTACTGATGTCATGTGAATAATGTGATACATGTACTGTGATTGTTTATTTTCATTTTATAAGATGACTTTGTGAAATTTCTTACATTTCAAGCTGCTGTGATAAAGTTTTTGGTGTCACTAAACCGCAAATGGTAAACAGTGTCTTGTATTTACGAGATGTTGGACACATATACTGTAGCGATCACATCTCCAAGAACTATATCGAAACAAGTCTTTTGCGGTTTAGTGATATCATGATACACATATGTGTGGCATTACAATATAATTTTGATGTCTCGTATGTGCAATGTAGTGATCTGTACTTGAATCATTGTGACAATAAAAGCCAATCATTCTGACTAATATATGTTTTACAGCCATAGTAACGTTGATTTTTATCTCATATCCTGGAGCATTATAAACATGAATATAAATTAGACCGTTTACAAATTCAAAGACTCAAAGTACAAGCACCTGAATTTGAACAAATTGAATCCATAATGCATGTACATTTATACAGATCAAACTAAAAACTTTAACCGGCCCAGTATAACTATTTATTCAGTGCACAAGTCTGCAACGACATGTTATTTCAATCTCATTACCATACATAGTTTGTAACATTGAACTAAATTTTTCCGGCAGTACTTTAGGGATATCTAAGTGGTAATATTAATACAAAAGTCATGTTTTTTTGCATATCAATGTTGTGCACTAAATAAATGTTGTATAAATATTACGAACACATTGACCAGACCGGAAATTTGTATGGCATATTCTCATCAACAGGTGGTTTAGCAGTTATATAGCTCTATGTCCTTCATATTTGAAGAGTATCACATGATAAACAAACAAGCATATACGTATATGCAGATACAGGCAAATGCTCAATATAGACTATCATCTATAGTTGATCCAACGCCAGACCGCGTCTAACATGTGGCAGAATTTTACCCTGGTGTGCCCTATGGAACTCTCTGACGGGTAGTGGTCGTCGAGCCGGTTCATTTGGTTTTGACACCGTGCCTCGTTTCCTTTTTTGTTTACCTCTCGTTCGTTCTGATAGGTCGAACGTGTGATCTCTGTAATTACAGGAATATTTTATCTTTATGATTAGTCACTCACTATTACATTGAGCATCCATTAAATTTTAGGTACATCTGACCTGTCCATTTTGAAAATAATTACCCATGGTCTGTCCAACTTTTCATTAATTTAAAATACAATACCTGATAAAACAAATAAAACCATTGAAGTAAGGGAAATATAAGCCATTCATTTAGTAATAAAACTCAAATTTTGTCTCAACCGGACACTTTTCCGACTAGTTTAATCTTCTCACACCCGAACATTCTTGACGAGGTCTCAACCGGGGCCAGTGAATTTGAAACAAATATAGAAAATGACTCAACCGGGTCCGAGTGATTTTTATGCCTTTCCAAAAACGTATATAAAACAACTTTCTAGACCTTTTAGGGAACTGTGACTTGATCACATCGAAGTAAGTGGTAGACCCTTGCATTATAGACCAAAATCCGCGTACATGTATCAATATATCGGGAGAAAATGACATCGTAAGAAGCCAACCTCGCTTCGTTTTCAAGTTCTGGTCGAAGTGACACAAAAACATGTCGTTTTTGCAAACATTAGCCAATATATCAACATCATGCGAATTGTCGAGGCTTTATTAACATATTAAAGAGTAGATAGAGGCACGAAATAGAGTTGACATAGTAAGAATAATAACTTGAAATATAACATACCTGGCGTCTTCCATGCCGACCGGAAGTGAAACCTCATGTATATACTTAGGTCTCAACATTTGACTGCCGGTCGAGTGCATCCCTGTGATACAATCTATATAATTTAGTAAATTTCACGAAATAAAAAGATGGTTCCCTCTTAAATTTTGATTACATATAATATTGTCGAAAAACATATTGTTTTTGCACTGTTTATATAACCGTAACATTTGGGCAGGTTTCGTGAAACAGACAAAATAGAATCATGAACTCTCGCGTTTCAAAGTATCGGCTTGCATATACAATAGTGTGGTTAAGCCAAGCAATGATAATGACACCTGCTGTACTCGTTTACCCTATGTTCGTGTTTCTAGTATCGGATTGCATAGGGCGAAACTGTTCACTGAACTACTTTTCCATCTAGCCATACTACACATCTGGGGCCCGTTTCACTAAACTTCGTACGACTAAAATGTTCGTAAGTGCAAATTTAGGATCGTCTGGAAATTTCAATTACTGAATTTACATTTATAGAGCATAGGCTGCATATGCAGCCTATGCTCAATAAATGTAAATCCAATAATTGTTTACAAGAAAACATTGTTAATATTGAAATTTAGAGACTATCATATGTTTGCACTTACGAACATTTTAGTCGTACGAAGTTTAGTGAAACGGCTCCTTGATATTAGCAAACACTGTATATCGGGATATGCCGCCCGTAGTTTAGAACTAACCCCCATTTTGTGATAATGAACTAATACTAATTTGGCACGGAACAGCCAAAGTAGATACGTAATGTTATTTAGTAGAGACAATATATCATATATAATGATAACTGTGACGGCGAGCTCATAATATCCAACGTTGCACGTGGCTGTAAAATGACACCTTATAGCTTATGGGTGCAATAACTCCAGTGTTATATATAGAAGACGGCAAGGTTTAATGTGCCAATACATTTTGTAATACTGAAATATCCCATCAGAATGTGGCAGTTATTGGAGAACTGGTGTTGATGGCATTTGTGGTCAGTCGGGCTATTTATTTGTGGCAAGTCTAGTACATAGTTTGTCACATTGACTGGAGAAAGTGGCCGAATGATGAACAGTGCAGACACTGATCAGACTGAATATGTGGTACTGGATGTTTGAACTGGCACTCGAATAGAGCTGTATCCATACTAGGTATAGTATACAGACCGCGGTAAATAACACAACTGTCTGTTCCACGTTTTGCTGCCGGTACAGACCGCGGTAAATGACACTACTGTCTGTTCCACGTTTTGCTGCCGGCGAACATTACATATAAAACATATTTAAATGTAAATAGTTATTCATCAATAAGAAAACAGTCACCTTCCAAACAAAGTGTTTGATGAACTTCCATCAAATATTGATATATTTTCCTATGCCTAAAAATAGATTTTTGAACATAACTTTTCAATTGCTGACCGATTTTCAAAATCTAACTTTTGTTTCCTTAGTTACACTATCTCGAGAGGTTTTGGGGTAAATTTCCAAATGTTTTCGTTTTTCGACCCTCCTCCCCATTCCCAATTCCCATAGGAAAATCGATTTTTTGGCAATAAAATCAATATTATATGAAATTTAATTATAATACTTTTTTTTTGATAATTATTTTTTGGGAGAGTGACTTTTTTGTTACTGATGAAAAAGTACTTACATTTAAATATTTCTTAGATTTATTCTGCTTAATAGTCAAAAGTTCGTCGGCAGAAAAACGTGGAACAAACAGTAGATACCGTGCGGCCATTTGCAAGGAGAAACACTGAGTCTAAAGAAATGTGCATTTACAAGTCCACATCTGAGATACTTGACATTAGAAAGTAGCATAGAAGATTATGCATTTATTCACGAATCTTTAAGCCACATGACCCATGTACGTAACACGTTTTCATATATGTGGCTGTGACTGGAGAAATGGGGCTTATGAGTTTTGCGACCAGTGTAGATCCGGATCAGACTGTGCGTCCGCACAGTCTGATCCGGATATGCACTGTTCGCCATTCCATCAATGAAACACATGCCAAGCTTCTAAAAAGGAATATAGACTGGTATCAGGCTACAGTAGTGTGCTATTTGTTCTGTAGCCATATATATATCTATATATATGCATACGTCCTTTGTTAAACCAATATTTATAGTGTATAATGTTACCATTTTATATTGGAATTGTTCCAGGGAATCTCATATGATATGCATGTATTGCCCGATTTACTTATCGATTTTGCTCCATGCTGTAAGTATTTCGTTTAGGAATATGTACTTTTTGTAGATTTTCTTAGCGCCAGAATGATTAATGCATTTAAACACATTATTCTTACACATTACATGTCTTCAGGTTCGTAAGTGCCAAGTTGAAATTTATAACAACATTTGCATAGATTGCTAATGTTAGCAAAACATTTGCGGTTGTATAGGAGGTAAGGGAAATTAAAGGAACTGACTTCGCTGGCTCAGTGGTTGATATTATGTTATAACACATATGAAACGCGCCATGAGAGTTTGAAATTGTGTGATATCTCATAACAAATATTTACACAATTTATGATATTTTCCATAAATGACGTCGAAAGATGATAACATTTTCACAGCAAATGCGGAATATCATTCCACATTTGCTATGGAAAGTTCGTCATCTTTCGACGTCATTTACAGAAAATATGACAGTTTCTGTAAATATATTTCATGGAAAATCGCACATGTTCTATTAGATGGCGTGTCTCATAGGTGGTTGTGACTGGGAAAAAAATTGGGCTTGTAGCATTTGTGGCAAGTATAGCTCCTGGTGGTATAGCTACCTCCTGCAATCTGGAAAGGACATATACCGTTTGTTAATAGCTTAGCCGATATGTCAATGCTTGAATGGCGACCAGTGCAGACGCTGATCAGACTGCGCGCATGCGCAGTCTGATCTGCGTCTACACTGGTCGCAAATACCATTAGTCCATGAGGTACACAACATCTGACTACCAATTGGCGGGAATAATTGCCACTATATTTTTCAAATAGCTTGATGTGTCCATAATACGAAATCACGTGATGGACTTTCGTGGTGCCCAGCTAAACATATTTTTGGCGGCCATCTTTAAAAATGTCGGCCAAGTGTGGGGTATGTTAGTAAAATCGCAATATCTCAGAGGTCTGAAGACATACAAGCCTACATTTTGGTTTTATTTATTCAGTATAGGTATTCGCAAGTCATGGCACATGTGGATTACCAAGTAGTGATAGTATGAAAAATATATTACATGCATTATGAATACATTTCTAATAAATCCACATTTTTTCTGAATATTTTTCATTTTCATTCCCATAGTACATACTCGTGACGAAATATTTTACATGATATCAACGGCCACATGACCATAGGTACAATTCGTGCAAGAAAATTACCATTAATACCATTTTTTCTAATGTTGTATTGCATTTATTATCTACGGTGTTATGAATTACCCCACCCACTTTTTCCAGAACGTTAAAACATTTACTTCGTGAATTTCACTTGATGGCACATTATCTGAATTATCATAATGGATATGATGTATGCATGCTTTACATGTTGCAGATATACATTGTAGTGTTATATTAAACAACATCGATAACGTTTTCATGAATGAATGCCCCCCCCCCCCCCCCACCCCCCCCCCCCCCCCCAACACCATGCCGCCAACCGTGACTACGCCATACGTAAAAACGGCATATTTCAAATGATGTCACGAATGCAGATACCCTGTAAGCACGCATGTATTTTTGTTCTCATAAAAATATACATTTGTACGTGTATCCCGGAAAAAGAATGGCCACCTGACCCGCAAGACCTACACGCGTCATACATTCAATTGCCCGATGCTCTGAAACGACTGCTATCCGTCATGTTGTGCGGTGAACATAGTTCATCAGCTCGCATTGACAGAGTATCGTGGTCAATAGCCCAGGACATAATCTACGCCATAACACGAGGGAAAATACTCACAGCAAAACATGTTCTAATCCCGTCAGTGGTGAAAACACTCACGGGAAATGTTGAGCTGATACAAATCCTCAACAAAATGGGGCATTCATGCTCATACACCAGCCTAGAAGAGATTGACACGGCATTGTGTTTATCAAAACTGGAGAAATTTTTTGATACTGACGACACACCCCTGCCATCAAACACACGTCCGTTCATCCCCACAGTTCTTGCATTTGACAACATTGACCGACAAGAAGAAGTCTTAAGTGGGGCAGGGACATCACATCGTGTCAATGGCATAATAGTCCAACCACCAACTATGACATGTGCACCACCGCCAAAGACAATAGCTCCTACTGACAAACGACAAAGGAGGCGCACAATCCAACCGACTGATCAGGCACTCCCTGTATATATTACAGGTAAACGGGTTGGTCCACCACCGGTCATACGCGCAGATGTGGCCATGCACATTGCCCCTTCGGCTGTAACTGCAAGGCAGTGTAATTTCATGTGGGTACTGGTACGACAACACGATGTCGACGTGAACATTACTAGCTCATGGACGGGATTCAATATAACGACACGAGATGACATATCTGTTACTTCAGACACAGTTGGTTACTTGCCAACAAGCAATGCCCCCGTAACGGAAATGTCGACAGTACAGGAAATTCTACATCAGTCCCTCAACATTCAGCAATCACTCAACTTACCAGCAATAGCAGTCGTCCTGGATCAGGCGTTATATAGCAAAGCATCCGAAATTGCATGGAAATATGTTGAAGAGTACAAAAGCATTGTGCTTTTGATGGGGAATTTTCATATCATATGCAATTTTATGTCAACCATTTTATGTCCGCTTCCATAAACTCACATACGAAGCACTAATGCGATTGGCATGGGCAGGTTTCTCTGATTGGCTAGAGGCTAAGCATCATGACGATCTCACATCATCAACCACACTCTTTCAGAGTGCTTCGAGCTTCACCAGAACACATGTTCTGCAACACTAACATCCGCTATGGAAAACGAGTCGTGCAAACGGATCTTCGAATTGTTTGTTGAATATCAGAAGCTTCTGATGAATCAGTGGGGCCCTTTGTCGGCTCTATGGATGACATATATTCAGATGGTTGAGACACTGTTGGGATTGCTGCTTGCTGACAGAGAGGGCGACTGGCAGCTTCACTTGCACTGCATTAGAGAAATCATACCCTGGTGCTTTGCAATGGACGAAACCAATTACGCCAGATACCTTCCCGCGTATTATGCACACATAGAAAACTTGCATAAGACCAACCCGGATTTGTACGAACATTTTGAACGTGGTGGGTTCACTGTTCAGCGAAGCGATACAAATCCATTTGGTCGCATTGCTGTGGACCAGACAACAGAGGAAACAGTGAACAAGGACACACAGACTGCAGGTGGGACACGTGGCTTTAGTCTCAAACCTGGGACAGTGTCACGATATTACTTGACTGCAGAATATCGGGCCTCAGCATTGAGGCAAATGCGTGAACATGTGGCAACCAGTTCTCGGGTGTTCAGTCATGCTGATCTAGGGGCTTCTCGCATAAGCAAAGACGAGTCGGATGTTTCCTCAATTACTGATCTGTTAGAGAACAATTGGACAAATCCATTTTTACCAGATTCGCAAGACATGGTCAGTATTTCCACTGGTACCGTTGCCCCACCAAATGTTGTACATGACCTTATAACTGCACATCAACAAGGAGAAATTGCATATCGGGAATTCCAAGAACGACTTGAAATGGGTGACGGTTTCTATGAACCAATTAAGAAACTACAACTGAAAACTTTCGGCTCAATGAAAAAGAAAATACAGAAAGGCACAACGAAGGAAGTTGTGTTGAAGGCCGGCAGGAGATTATTCGGAAATATGATACTCATTGCGCAGATCAGAAAGTTGGAAATGGGGGAAGTGCTTTGCTATCCGCTTGGCCCTTTGCCTTGGTCTCTGGCAAATGCCGATGGTACCATGAAAAAGACGAACAAGGCCGTCCTTGCAAAACAACTCGAGAGCAGAGTTTCGCCAACAAATGACTACCCAGATCAATGTGCAACACTGGTGGACGCAATGGGTCTCATACACAAGATACATGGTGATAACCAGACATTCAGTGAACTGGCCAATCATGTGCTTACACAAGTACTCCATGACGGACATCGTAGCAATAGAATGTGGTATTTGACGTTTACAAGAAAGACTCCATCAAATCAGCAGAACGTGTCAGCCGCGGTTCAGCTGAATCTATAGCATTTAGTCAGATACGACCAGGTCACAAGATAAAGAACTGGAGACGCTTACTAGCAAGTACCGAAAGCAAAAGCCAACTCACACAATTTCTCGCAGAGAGTTGGAAGACACCAGAAACGAGAGGACAATTAGGTACTAAAACAAGGTATGTTACATGTGGCAATAAATGTCTCGAACTCACGAAAGACAGTGCAGAAGAAGTGGATGCGCTCGCATCAGGTCAGGAAGAAGCGGACACGCATATATCGCTACACGCAAAGCATGCTTCACGCGATTATCATTCACTACTATGTGCGTGTGATGACACAGATGTGTTTATCATCTGTTTGGGCCTGAGCAAATACATTGAAGGCAGAATTGTCATAAGACGTGGGACGAAAACTCGTATGAGACTCATTGATGTCACATTGTTGGCTTCTGCCCTTGGGTGTGACACGTGCTTGGCTTTAATGGGTCTTCACGCCTGGACCGGGTGTGATACTGTTTGTGCACTGGCGGGGCAAGGAAAGATTAAAGCACTGAATATCATTCTGAAACATCCCAAATTCAGGAAAGCATTTGAAATGCTTGGTAAAGACTGGGATCTACCGCAGCAGGTCTTCTGCGACATCCAAGAATTTGCATGCAAATTGTACTGTAGTACCACCAGGACGAGCGTGGTGAATGAACTGCGGTACAACATGTTCCGTAACCGAAAGGCGGATGTTGAATCTGGACAGTTACCCCCATGTGAGGATACGCTGAAGCAGCACACATGCCGTGCAAACTACCAGACTGCGATTTGGAGGAAGAGTCTTGAAAACTCACCTGATATTCCAGATCCCACTGCGGGACATGGCTGGATAAAGGATGAAAATGGAAGCCTTGTCATTGAGTGGATGACAAGTACTCCTGCTCCAGAAGCGGTCATTGGTCTGCTATCGTGTAAGTGCTCCCGGACATGTAAGGCTGATTGTACATGCATCATGAACGGACTCAGATGTACAGCTGCTTGTAAACTGGTAATATGTTCCAACATGCATGTTGCTGATGAGGACGATGATATACATCAGGATGATGATGATGATACAAGCGACATTGATGACAGCTGAAGTTAGAAGCACGACTGGTGTCGAACGTACTACTTCAAGAGATAATATAATGTGTCAGATTATGTATATTGAAAGTCACATATCACACACACATTTATATGTAACAGTCAAATAGCGATATATATGGCGGCCATCTTGAATTATATATTCCAAAGTAAATAACTATTAGTAGTCTATATACGTGTATACGTATATATTAAAGAAACAAAATATTTAATACACAAAAACTCAAAATATACAATGTATGTGAGAAAACAAGGTTAGCGTGTGCATAATAATTTGTCCCTGCTTTCAGTAGGTGGGTGGGGTAATTCACTACAGGCCGTTAAACCCTAAAATAAGTGTTTATTAGGATGTTTTAATAGTGAGATTAATACATATATTTCGAACTACATATTCATCTCGTGTTAGAATAATACATTCATTTGCAAACATATAACACATTCCAGATTTTTTTCTCAAAAAACTCTAAAAGAATTTGGCGTTTGAATGTCGATTTTCATATTTTTTCAAGCACTAATGACTTAAAAACTAATATTTCCGACTACACCAATATATAGTCCACAATCATACTGGAAAACAACTTACGTACCTCAAAATATCTTACTGTTATAGCTGATTTCCCGATACATACTAAATTGTTAAAAATTGGCCGCCATCTTTAAAAATGGCCGCCAAAATCATGTTTAGCTGGGCATGGCGCAAGTCCATCACATGATTCCATACACCTGAGACACCAAGCTAACTGAAAACCATAGTGGCAATTATTCCCGCCAATTGGTAGTCAACTCTGATATTTCGGGTTGTACCTCAAAGGCTACATAGGTTAATATTATGTTACACATAATTTAGTTGTGGTTGTGACTGGAAAAATGTGCATATGATATTTGTACGTAGAATACTGTCTGTTCCACGTTTTGTTGCCGACGAACGTTTTGGCTAATAAAGACATTGAATCTCTGAAATATGTATCTAAAGGCAAGTCGTTTTTTTATCAATAATATAAAAGTCACCCTCCCCAAAATAAATTATTTGACGAAATTCCATTAAATATTGAGTTTGGTGCGAACAAAAAGTTTTTCCTATGGGAATTTAACATGGGGGCCGGCTAAACATAGATTTTGTTTAAATATGTTTTTAATTCTGGACCGATTTTCAAGATCTAACTTTTGTTTTATTAGTTAAATCATTTCCAAACTATCTAGCCAGGTTTCGGAGTCAATTTCCAAAAAATATTCGCAATAAAATCAATAGTGGATGGAATTTTATCAAATCATTTTTTTTTGGGTGACTTCTTTGTTATTGATGCAAAAGTACTTACCTTTAGATATTTCTGAGATTTAACGTGTTTAATAGCCAACAATTCGTCGGCAGCAAAACGTGGAACAGACAGTAGATCCTGATCTAATAATACCGCCCTACAATCTGGAAAGGAAATATACCGTGTGTACCGCTTAGTTTTCTATTTCAATGATTGACTGACGACTAGTGCTTCCACTGCCGCGCAGTCTGATCGGTGTCTACACTGGTCGCCAATATCACAAGCGCCATTTCTCCAGTCAAAGCCACAAAAGACTTATACAGACGAGTGATTGGTGAAAGTTGTTATTTCTCCAGTCATTGCCAAATGTATACAAGACATTGATGGTCTAGTAACATAAGGTCGTTACGACCTTATGCTACTAGACCATCGACATGGCAAATGGTACCTATCATTGTACGATCTTCGACAGGGACGTAAGCATAACAAGGGTATCGCTATCAGCAAGCTAATCCCCTCGCTGGCCGCCTTGATAACACAAAAGCACCATCCCTAGGCACAAATATTATCAAAATGGGTGAAGCGGTTCATTATAGGAATGAATGGCCTTTTTGTGGAATTTATCGGGGTATAAACTTGGAAAAGTCGCGGGAATACTGGACGAAGGCCGGAAGGCCTCGTCCAGTATTCCCGTGACTTTTCCAAGTTTATATCCCCGATAAATTCCACAAAAAGGCCATTCATAAAGGCCTTCGTCCAGTATTCCCGTGACTTTTCCAAGTTTATACCCCGATAAATTCCACAAAAAGGCCATTCGTTCCTTATAATTCCAGCATTTGAAATAAATTCATCAAGAAAATGTTTTTATTTTCCGTTTTCTTAAGAATTATTTTAACTGCGCCTCACGGTTACGGAAAGTAGTTCGGCATGGGAGTTTACTGGGATATAAATTTTGGACAGAGACTTGCTACGGGCCAATCAAATATTAGGGAATTGAGTAAATATTTTTGTGCTGGAATTATGAGCTATTGAAATTGGAAGGTGTTACTAGCGTACGTACGCACATGGACTAACACTATATATTGTAACGCAGGGCGACTTAAGTCGCACTGCATTACAGACAGAAAAATCGGGTTAAATTGAGGAATCGTAACTACATGTATGAACATGTTCACTAATATCGCACATATTTCCTTCCGAAGCCAGTTACCTAACGTGTCATGAAATAGGGAAATTGCCTGTTATGCTATTGTAATTAACTGTCGATGAGTGTGAACTTTACAGGATCTGGCCTCATACTGAGACACAAGATGGCCCAATATCCAACAACATTGTGCAACAAACTAACCCGATAGTGTAACCAACCAGCATAAACTTACCATTTAAATCTCGAGAACCTCATATTCTTTTTAGACCTTTTTAACATGTATGGGCTTCATTTCCAATTTTGTATTATAATGATATCACGAGATTTATATTATGTGGGGTTAAATTATTGCTTGGTTAACAATAGTGGGCGCGTAAATCATCTCCATCCAGACTTGGTTATATAGTGGTGTCGTTACACTAATGGATTTTACCGTCGTGTTAAGGTGATAACATTCACATTTACATACGTTTCTGGCATTTTAAATATCATGTGTTAGAATATGAGAATACTTCAATTGCAGTTTTTGTTTTGTTTTAGAAAATTCCATTATTGTACAGGAAACAATTTGATTGTTTATTGGGTGAAAGACGGTGAAATCGATTGTGCCAACTGAGTTGAGTAGAATGCAATAAATGTGGAATTTACTGGAGAAACGGGACGTAAGGCATTGCGACCAGCCAAGCTCCTGATATTCTACATGCCGTATCCGTCTTAGGAACATACATATGCTTCATTGACTGAATGTCGAACAGTGTAGGCCCTGATCAGACTGCGCGGATGCGCAGGCTGATCTGGGACTACACTGGTCGCATATACCATAAATCCCATTTTTTTCAGTCACGGCCACAGCCACAATGACGGTAACTGCGGGAGTATCGGATGTTAGTTCGTTTGAAGTCCACGATATCAGTTTAGAATAGAAAACTAATGCAATTTCGCCCTTCAACAATATTTATTTCATAGCATATACTGTGAACCTCACTTTTAAGTAAAGTAATAGTTCGCCTTACTTTTTAAGCCAATCACTCGGCAGCATTGTGCTCCACTATGGCAAGCCAAATGCACAATATTTCCTTAAACCATGGTTTGGAGCTTGAACCCTAGTTTAGGCTCCTCAAACCCTTGTTTGGGCTCGCCAAATGCACAATAATTCACTAAGCCCCAGTTTGAGAGTTTAACGCCAATAAGTTGTGTATTACCAGATTTAATGATTAACTGTTCGACAGGAAATGGAAAATCAATACTCGGATGGGACATTGCATTGTACACTTGGCTGAACTATAAATCAGTTATTGTTCACATATTGGACTTCTTCAGGAACTAAATGCTGTGGTCGCTTACGCTCCCTCGCATTTAATTCCTTGAAATCTAATATGTGAATAATAACTTATACGAAATATCACGCCATTAAATTCAATGTGCCTCAAACTACGTATATTCAATTCAATCGACTGAACATGATGATGTCAATCGCATGCATCATGTTATTAAAATACAATTTCAAAGCATTTGTGTTTTATTAGCTCCGTCGTCGTCGTTCGTCCACAATTTCAAACGTCTTTTTCTCCGGAGCCGCTTGGCTGATGTTGGTCAATCTTCACACACGTGGTACATAGGTAAGGGAATTACACATTTGTTAAAACGGAGCTCGTCGATAATCCAAGATGGCCGCCGTTTAAAAATATTACAAATTCTTAAAACAATCACGAACCGCCAGACAAATTTCGACGAAACTTAGCAGGAATGATATATGTAGAAAGATATTTCAAAGTTGTTAAAATCGTGACCCCGGGGTCAAAAATGGGCGTGGCCTGGGGGGGAGGGGGTCAAATAGGGGTCAAATTTCATATTTGACCGAATATGGTCAAATCATATATCAAATCGAAGATTTCATCATCCAAGATGGTCGCCGAAAGGTCAAAAGGTCATCCTTTTATTGAGATTTCAAACGTCTTCTTCACAAGAATCGGTTGGCCAATGCTAGCCAAACTTATTAAAATGGAGGTCGTCGCTAATTCAAGATGGCCGCCGTCTAAAAGATAGCACCAATTCTTAAAAAAATTTCGCGAACCACTGGACTGATTTTGATCGATGTACAATGCTCTTTCAAAGCTGTTAAAATCGTGACCCCGGGGTCAAAAATGGGCGTGGCCTGAGGGGTCAAATAGAGGTCAAATTTGATTTTTGACCGAATATGGTCATATATATCAAATCAAAGATATCGAGACGATAGCTTCAGCGAAATCGGATGATTACGTCATCCAAAATGGCCGCCGAAATGTCAAAACGTCATCCTTTTATTTGAGATTTAAGCGTATTCTTTACAAGAACCGGTTGGCCATCGGTAGCCAAACTTCAGAATTACAGTCCTTGGGTGCAGCCATATCAGATTTGTTAAAATGGAGGTAGTAGCTAATTCAATATTGCCGCCGTCTAAAAATAACACAAAATCTTAAAAAAATATTCTTCTCGCGAACCGCCAGACTTCGACGATGTACAATGCTCTTTCAAGTTGTTAAAATTGTGACCCCCAGGGTCAAAAATGGGCGTGGCCGGTGAGGTCAAATTTAATTTTTGACCGAATATGGTCATGTCATCTACCAAATCGAAAATATTGACGATCGATGTGGTGCATTTCTTGTCAATATTGGATGATTACGTCATCTAAGAATGCCCCTGAATTGTCATAAGGTCATCCTTTCATTACAAAATTCAAACGATGGGCTTATTTTGATGTTTATTTAGTGAACAATTTACATACCAGTATTTGCTTGCTGTTTATGACATTGCACAGGTTAGCGATATAGCGCCATCATGGTCCTCTTGTTCTGGTATATACAGTGGGGTCAGTGTATAAGTGCACACACGAACGAACACGACAGGTTGGAACCAACCTGTCGTGTTCGTTCGTGTGTGCACTTACACGCTGAACCCACTGCACACTAATACTACCATCAATTGTGTTTTAGAAGTGTTAAATTGATAACGTATTTCAGCTACTAGTTTACCGAGCATTACACTTAACATCAAAAGCCTGTTATTCTCTATGTAAGGGCACAGTTTAAAGTGCGGTGTTTGCAGTCCGTTGTTTATTAATACCAGCAGACAGGCAACTCACCAACTTCATGGAATGTTGACTTTGGAATCAATCTTGTACCGAATATGCCACTCGCGATTCAAGTAGCGCATATGCGCTGTCCATGGCGTAATGTCTTTGCTCTATCTTATCGTCGATAGATAGAATGGAATATACAGTGGAACCTCTGTAAACCGGACACCACGAAAACGCCTGTGATCTTATTTTTGATGATTTTCTTGGTCTGTTATCTCAGGTGATAATGTCTCTTCGCTATAGCATAACACACACCTATGGCTCAGAATGATCAAATGAATGCCTGAATTACAGTGAAACATCTCTAAGCCGGACACCCTGGGGACCTCCCATGGTGTCCGGTTTAGAGAGGTTTCTCTGTACATGTAGCGATACAATGCACCTACCACATGTACACACGTTATGTGATCACGAGAACGTTTCCACCTCTTGACGAATTTGGATAACAGTTTGACATAGGATTTTACGTAGTCAGGACGCTGTGCTACATGTCAATGTCACTTCCTCAATATCTCGTAGTCGCCAAATGTTACGCTGGCTGTTTTCCGTCTACCGTAACTTGAAATTAAACATATATTTTCTTGACGAAATTGTATAACACTGTCACGGTCATGAATATGTACACACATATGCCAAATTGAATTTGGCATATGTGTGTACATATTCATGACCATGTGCTGCATATCAATGTAATTTCAACATGCATCGTTATTATATCATCAATCTTCACCCTGGTAGTTACAATTGTGTTGAATGACCAGCGTTTCTGTCTACACATAACAAGCACTTTTTATTTGTTATCTACCTTGAGATAGCATATTATATCACGCAAATTTATTTGGGTGCAGCCATATTGTCGTGCTACGCCTAAATGACAAATACGACCAAGAAAATAGTGCCCTGTGGTGCCAACTTATCCTATGGTGTTTTGGTCTGTCTTGCTTTGTATCTAAAACTCAACATATACTATTATCTATAGTTTTGACAGTTTTGGGCTCAGGTTAAATTACGGAAATACGAATCAAGACAGTTTGTGCGTATGAATACAGCAGCTATTATATATATTTTGGTCTCACCGGACAGTACGGAGCTAGCGGCAAAAGGGGTGGACGATTTTCTATAGATTTATATATTTCAGTACTGGCCCTGCAAGTTACACCAGGGTGTTTGACAAAGTTAACTTACCCCACACACCGATAAGCTTTTGTGGAGATAACATATTTCACTACTTTCAGTACTTTGATTAATTCCAGGTACTTCTTGACTTTCATGGATGTACGAGAATATACTGTGCATTCATTTTTAGAAGATGAATGCGTTAAACACGTTTATACCAAGTGCCGAACATTTCATTATCTTACGGATTTCGCTGAAAACCATTTCGATTTTATATTTTTACATATTCCATAAAAAGAGGTTGTCACATCTTTGATTCATTTCCGAGTTTTGTTTCTGCATTTACACGGCACATGGGCCATGTATGAGCATGAGGATGTGATATCACAGTTAGATCACGTTCGCCCGCATGCACGATCGATAATCCACTCGCTAAAGCTCGCGGGTTATCTCCTCGTACAGGCGGACGAACCGTGATCTAACTGTGACACATTACATGGATGATGGTGTAATGTGTGCACTTACACGCTGACCCCACTGTATGTATGAAGTCCGTAAATATCGTATTGAATCAAAACAAATGGTATACATGTAGTGTATGTGTTACATAAGCACAGCTTCATACATGTACATTAAAGCTGCAATGATAATATATACTGTTTTTGTAGCAGTACCCTATACGTTTCACCCTGTCCGTCAGTCCGTCCGTAAATTATTTGAAAGTTTTTGTAAGAGTTTCTCAAATCACCTATAATTTCTGTTTGCCTTCAGCTACTAGCTTCATATTGCACACATGCATTACTTAAGAACGATATATCCTTCCACATTAATACAATTACCCTCGCTAGTGATCGTATGTCCGTCCGTCCGTTTATGTCTTTTGAATGTTTTTGTAATCTTGAGTTTCTCAAATCCCCTATAACTTCTGTTTGCCTTCAGCTTATATCTTCACATTGCACACACGCCTTACTTGAGAAACGATACATTCTTCCACATCAAGACAACTACACTCCTAGTTGCGAACGGTAACTCTCGCAATCTACTCCCGTACCGTCCGTAGAGCTACGGACAGTATGGGAGTAAATTGCAAGAGTAACCGTTCGCAACTAATACCCTCCCTACTTATCATATATCCGTCTCTCTGCCAGTCTGTTTATTTTTTGAAACGTTTGTAACAGTTTCTCAAATCACCTATAGAGGCCCTAAGTGCTTCGACAGACCACATTTTCTAGTTTACAATGCTATTACCCTAGAGTATCATAAATTTAATACACTCTGTTAAGGCGCTGTCAAAGTCAATGCCATGCAATTCATTATAAGTGTGGCAAAGTATTGACGCAAGTCTCAGAACCAAATTGGGCAGTAAATGTGCATATTATATAACGAGCATATTTGTGGCTGTGACTGGAAAAATGGGACTTATGGGTTTTGCGACCAATTCATATCGAGATCAACGTGTGCATCCGCAGATTTATCAGGGTCTGCACTGTTTGCCATCCCGTCAATGCTTCAAACCGGCAATATATATCGCTATCAGGCTACAGGAGTGTGTTATTTGATCGGGAGCTACACTGGTCACAAATCCCATAAGCCCCATGTCTCCAGTCACAGTTAGACAATGGACGAGGATTTACGTTTCACGCATTCTAAATGCGTGAAACGTAAATCCTCATCCATTGTTGTTTTATATTGTGTCTTCTGTCTCAATAAAAACATGGTTTGATAACACTTTAGAAACATTTCCGTTGGAAATGATTCTAATGTGTTGTCAATACATGTTTTTTATGAAATGGAATATACATGTAAAAATAAAAGCCACGACAAAATTTAATTCAGCATTGTAAGGATTAACTACTTGCGATTCCATGCGGATCAGTCATGCGCACTGATCGCCGCTATTGGGGCACTTTCCTTTTATCGAAGACACATCAATTTTATCGTAGTAATAATGATGATACGGTGGCTGAACCATTTTCCAATTGCAAAATTTTACATTCGGGTCGTAATTTCTCTGTCTGGGGCGGCATTTAAGCGTGTCTGGCGTTGCAGTCTCGTTCAATTAGTTCTGGGAGACATTCACAATTCGTTAACCATTTAATAGGAAGTTCTGCAGCTAATGCGTCTATGGTCCTGGGTCGATACATTGTTTATATTGCTATTTACTGTCTATGACAGACAAGGGAGACAATTCTGGCCGGTCTCGAGATATTGTTAACGTGTTCATATTTCCTTAACATCAACGTTGGTGCGCCATATTAAAGCTATTTTGCACGGTTGTGGTAAATATCAGAACCCAATGAAGTATAAACTAAATTATAGTACTAAATGGCTGTATATAGTGTGTATATATAACGTTCAAATTTACCGCCATGACGACATAAAACAAGGAAGAAAAACGCCGGATGGATCCCGGGATCCAACATTACTAGCTTTGCCCAACACGTACACGAGCATAATTAGTTGTTTCTTGGCTATAAAAGTCAAAGTAACATTGACTCCCTTGCGGATCCATGCGTATAAAATAAACGACACTAATACAAGTTTTAACAAAAAAATGTGTCGAATTTGAAGTTTCTAATTAATTTCCTTTGTCCGTAATGACGTGTTTGGCGCCAAAATAAATCCCTCAAGAGCCACGTAGCACATAGTTGCGAACGGTAACTCTTGCAATCTACTCCCGTACCGTCCGTTACGGACGGTACGGGAGTAGATTGAAAGTTACCTTCGCAACTACGTAGCACATATTAATAAAAGGGGAATATATCACGTTTTGCTAGTTTTACGTTACATACAGTGATATATCACAGCTTTATCAATTATTGATAGTGATTGATACACTCATTTGTTTTCTAGTTTATTAATTTAAAATATAGTGCCACTTATACGTACGACAACCGTTCAAAGATAGCTGTACAGACACCGTACGTGTAAGTCGGGATGATATCGCCGATATGAAGTGTGAGTGTTCCCATTGACAGTATACACACTGTCTATATCAACCGACCCCGCCATTGTTTAGAGAGGTTCCACTGTAATTAAGCACTCCGTCAAAAATTCGTATCATTTTCAATCGTGAACAGCCACGCAATGAAATGAATTGTAGTGAAAGCCTTCTAAATTAAGCACAATGGTATCGCCATGTTGCCCGTTTTAGAGGGGTACTATACTATACTACTGTACTATAATTCCAGCACAAAACTATTTACACAATTCCCTAACATTTGATTGACCCGTAGCAAGTCTCTGTCCAAAATTTCAGTATATCCCAGTAAACTCCCATGCCGAACTACTTTCCGTAACCGTGAGGCGCAGTTAAAATAATTCTTAAGAAAACGGAAAATAAACACATTTTCTTGATGAATTTATTTCAAATGCTGGAATTATAAGGAATGAATGGCATTTTTGTGGAATTTATCGGGGATATAAACTTGGAAAAGTCGCGGGAATACTGGACGAGGCCTTCCGGCCTTCGTCCAGTATTCCCGCGACTTTTCCAAGTTTATACCCCGATAAATTCCACAAAAAGGCCATTCATTCCTATAATATACTATCAACTACTATGATCATGCATTTCTAATATTAGTGTACACAATTCGTGAAACGAAACGCTTCTATGTTTTATTGAAAATTTTGTAAAAATAGGTTTCCAAACTAGATACTCGATGAACTAATTAGTTTTAAATAAATTAAGTTCGTAATTATCGATGACACTGTTTTTGTCTCACCAACGATAGTGGAAAGTGAGATATAGCGGTTACAATTCCGGCTTCGTCATCGTTGTCGTCACTTTGGGACGTACATTTTGGACGTAGCCAAATTTCGCATATCTCTAGATCCGTTAGTTGCATCATTACCAAACTTCACCAATAGCTTCCTCACATTGATAACCATCCATCCAGTGGCATTCGGGTGATCTTGACATTGACCTTGGGTACCTTAACCTTTGTCTCAATAATTTAGTACATACGTCAAAATGTTGAACACCTCCTCTATCCGTTAGTCGGATCCTTACCAAACAAATAGCTTCCTCACATTGATGGCATCCACCCAGTGTCATTCGGGTGACTGTGACCATGGTGACCTTGTCCTTCATGTCAATACCTTTGGACGTACATCCAAACATTGAATATCTCTTGATCCGTTAGTCATCTCCAAACTTCATCAATAGCATCTTCACATTTTGTTGGATATCTACCTGTGTAATTCGGCTGACCTGGAGCATGGTGATCTTCGCCTTGGTGTCAACAATTTTGGACCTACGTCCAAATGTTGAATATCCCCTGATCCTTAGTCATATCAGTACCAATCTTCATAAATAGCTTCCTCACATGATAGCTTTCCATCATGTGTCATTCGTGTGACCTTGACCGTCACCTTGGCCAAACCTTGACTTTCGTGTCAATAATTTTGGATGTACATGCACGTCCAAATGTTGAATATCTCCTGATTCGTTTGTCGGATCATGACCAAACTTCGCCAATAGCTTCGTCACTTTGATGGCTATCCATCCAGTGTCATTTGTCTGACATTGACCTTGGTGACTGTGACCTTCGTTTCAATAATCTTGGACTTGCTATTATTATGAACCTGACTTTGTTGTCATTGACATTTCGTGGCGATCGCCTTGTTTAGTGGGTGAGACGCTCTCCTACGATCGCATTGTTGATATTATAAACATTTTTTCACAAAAATATGCCACTAATAAACTCAGGTTCAGAACTACGTAGTTGCGAACGGTAACTCTTGCAATTTACTCCGGTACCGTCCGTAGCCAGTCTGGCTACGGACGGTACGGGAGTAGATTGCAGAGTTACCGTTCTCAACAAAGAAATACGATAAAAATCTACATGTAAATTCTGTTTTACTAATATATTTCATGACTCTGCGCATGTCTGAGACCCAGTGCCTTTAAAATAATCGTGTAATTTCCCACTATGCAGCTTACACAATTGAAGGGGTCGGGGGGGGGGGGGGGGGCAACTCCATGAGGTGTTGTCTTCATTGATAAGACAACTCCTTGAACAAGTTATCTGCCTTTTCCCACTGACCCTTCTATTGATATCAGTTACATGGGCGCCGCCAGAGCTCGTGTAATGGGGCTCTCAGCAGGGCCTCGTGATTATAGAACATCTGATCGCCTTCTAGAATGTTTTAATCGAAATCATGCAGTGTTAATGGTCGAACAAATATAACCTTATTTCGAGCATGAAAACCAGGTACAAACTATATACGAGCACATATACGAGCACAGTAATCCGATCTTCACGCGCATGCGCCATGCCTTAACTATTACTATGCTGAATGTTATCGTCTGCTGTTTATTGTTATATTCCATTTGTCTTAACAAAACATTGTTCGAGAGCACTTTAACATTTTGTCAGCACTTTAAAATCATTTCCTATGGAAATGATTTTAAAGTGCTGACAAAATGTTTTATCGAGAAGGAATACAATCTATGAAACAACAGCAGATGGTAATTTGCGTGTCCCGCATTCTAAGGGTTGTCTTTGTCCGCATCTAAACATGGTTTGGCAGCACCTGAGAATCGTCTCCATTGAATAAGATAACCCACCTAATTTGTAGTCGTTCTGGGAAATTCGACGTCAGAATCAGGCGAGACTCTCGCGGTTTTACTGACAGAGTGTTTGTGAGCCGCGTCCATGGCTTCATGAAGCGGCGCAATAACGACAACCCAGCCTCAATGTGTAGCGTTGTCGCGTCTTCGATGGTCTCCCTTGCACACACGGTGTTGTATTTTCTGCATAATATGTGGCTGTGACTGGAGAAATGGGGCTTCTGGGTTTTGCGTCCGGTGTAGATCCAGATAAGGCTGTGCATCCACACAGTCTGACCAGGATCTACACTGTTCACCATTCCGTAATGAAACATCTGTCGTGCTTTTAACAAACAATATAGATCAATATCAGGTTACATGATTGTACTATTTGATCAGGAGCTACACTAGTCACAAACCCCATAAGCCCCATTTCTCCAGCCACAGCCACATATATAGCGCACCATCTTACACTATGTTAATCCTTTCACCCCTAAGAAACTGGAATGGATTTTGATATGTTAATTTTGCAACCAATCCAACAGTCACACAATTATTTTCAGATTAGTCCATTTATGAAACGGTGTTTTTTTTTGTACTCAAAAATATGAAAATTACGAACCGGCTCGTCTGGATCTGCACTGTTTGCATAAACCGCCATAGCGGGCTTTCGGGTTCAAATGGTTAAAGGTACTTGGTATCAGATATGCATAGAAAGTGGTGAAACAGACTAGGTAAAATAGTTTATTAGTAGATTTGTATCGTATTACTAAACCCAATTGTGCATATAAGTCGTCTGGAAAAACAACGGTGATTGGTAAAAACAAATGTTTATAATACGGAAAAATAAAGAGCCACCATACATTATAGGATAATACAATGCAATTTGTGGCTTCACCAGAAGTGTCTGTCGCCCTGCGTTACAGGTTAGACCACACCAAATAGTTTTACTATATAATTTAACCGAATCCCATCCAATTAGGCCAGTCTCTTCTACTTTCACTATTTGTATGGATGCTGTGTGACCTACTTGTACATGACCTGCAGCCAGTCTGTACTGGTTCGGCATGAATTAAACAATAGGTTCACTTACTCCTAAGAAAGAAAAATCCTACCTCGTCATATCCCCCAATATTGTTTACATTTTTTGCCCACGGAAACTCTGTTTACATCACGTGACCAACAGGTTCAGTGTTTTCTTTTAAATGCTACAAATATGCTGAAAACTGGTGTTAAAAGCACCCAAAATGTTCCTGAAGTGAAACTGGTTAGTAATAAATCAAAATTCGCCCGCAAACTAGGTCTACGACCTCGAAACGCCCGCACAATTTGTTTTATACCGGACTACTTATGAATACCTCCTGGGCGATTTCGCGCCATTTGGTATTGCCTAACATATATACAGAGAAGTCGGGTTATTTCTGGCTGTGACTTGAGAAATGGGGCTTGTGGGATTCTTGACCAGTGTAGCTCCTGATCAAATAGCACGCTCATGTAACCTGATAACAATATATAGTGCTTGTCATATGTCTGTATGGCGGATGCTTTTCATTGATGAAATGGCGGACAGTACAGATCCTGATCAGACTGTGCGCAAAACCAATAAGCCAAATTTCTCACAGCAACACATAGAGTGACACAAGAAAATATTGCTACAGTGGAACTTCTCCAAACCGGACACCCTGGGAGGTCCCCAGGGTGTCCGGTTTAGAGAAGTTCCACTGTAAATCAGAGATATAATTATGACTATGCCAAGGTATGCGGCTGTGCTCTGTGAACTTGAACAGGCATTATCATGATAAATTACACCAATGATACCCATAAAATTAAGGATACATGGACTGCCTGCATGTCTGGTTTAGAGATGTTCTCCTGTACCTAATGTGTGTTCCGCGTTTTGCTGCCGACGAACTTTTGGCCATTTAACACATTAAATCCAAAATATATTTAAATGTATGTACTTTTTCATAAATAACAAAAAAAGTCACCCTCTCCAAAAACAATTATTTGATGAAATTCCGTAAAATATTGATTTTATTGGAAAAAATACGATTTTCCTATGGTAATTTAACATGGGGCTAACAATAGATTGTTTTTATTATTTGTGAACCGATTTTCAAAATCTAACTTGATTTCATAGTTACATAATTTCCAAGCTATCTAGCCAGGTTTCGGAGTCAATTTCTAAAAAAAATGTTGTTTTGACCCCCCCCCCCCCCCGCATCTTAAATTCCCATAGGAAAATGTTTTATTTTCGCTATTAAATCAATATTGTTACATGGTTTCCGTTGTTTGCACATATATAGCGCGTGCTGTTTGCATATGACTTTAGGCAAGGCCGCGCGTAGACCAAGTGCCTTCATGACGTCACTACGCGGAAGTGCCTTCATGACGTTCATGACGTTCATGACGCGGCCCCGGAATATGAATACCGAAAATTATCTACGTGAATGGGACGATTTATAAATGTACTGAACATACTGAATATAATGCTCAAATTACATCAGTTTTTTGTTGGAAATGTACCAATAACGTTTGATCATGTCCAGCCGTGTGCAAACGTTTGCTGTAGCCCTCAGGAACTGTTTGAACCCGCGGCTTGGGTTCAAACAGTTCCCTCGGGCCACAGCAAACGTTTGTACACGGCTGGACATGATCAAATCGTATATTTGATGGAATTTCAACAAGCCAAACAATTTGGGGGAAGGTGACTTTTTTTTGTTATTGGTGAAAAAATACTTGCATTTGAATAGTTTTTAGATTTAATGTGCTTACTAGCCAAAAGTTCGTCGGCAGAAAAACGTGGAACAGACAGTAGATCTATAGGTAGTTTGTTATTTTAGGAGCAAATTTAACTATGCTAGCAACACATTAAAACTATGCTGTCTATGTTTTTGTTTGTTCCTCTTGAGTGAAATAGTCTAGACCCTGACAGATAGGCTTATTAGCGGCTGTACTGGGTGGTGAAATTGACGGCGCGTGTATGTCGTTGTGACTGGAGAAATGGGGCTTATTGGTTTTGCCACCAGTGTAGATCCAGATCAGCCTGTGCATCCGCACAATCTGATCAGGATCTGCACTGTTCGCCATTCCATCAATGAAACATCCGCCATGCTTCAATTAATAAGTTATGTAGATCGTTATCAGGCTACAGAAGTGTGCTATTTGATCAGGAGCTGCACTGGTCAGATATCCCATAAGCCCCATTTCTCCAGTCACAGCCACATATGTCGGTTTTGCTTTATTGTCAATGGAATGCATGCATACGACTTGCTCTCAAGATTACTGGCTAATTAACCGATATGATTGGACGGCGATCTCAGACAATCAGACTAGATCAGGCTGGCGAAAATAGCGACCATGGCGCATACACATCCGCGCAGTCTGATCAGGCTCCGCATGCGAACCGCCCTTTGCGAATTCAGGGAACAACTGGTTTATAACCACCGCACACATCCTGGCCAATATATAGTCCGGGGAGTAAATGTACATTAATTATGCAATGTTTTATCAAACATATTATAGAAGAATATCTTAACATTGACGTACATGTATACTGTATCTGTTAGCGACGACGTATAAACTATCTATATATGGCAATACGAATGTATGAATATATGACAACACGGACGTGACGTATAAAATAAGCAATAAAACACGGACATAAAACATATATGGCATAACAATATAAGGCATACATGTAACACAGTGACTGGCGTATACACTAAATTGCACACCATACACGAACGTATTACAATATATGCCATAACACGGACGTATAAAATATGGCAGAACACGGGCTTATAAAATGTATGGCAAACACGGACGTATACAATATAAGGCACGCCACGGACATACCAACTATATGGCATAACACGGATGTATACAATATATGACACAACGCGGACATATATTAGCCGCAATTCTCAGGATTCGTGCCTTCTCATTAATTAAGAGAATAAGCATATTCTAAGAATAGTGTTATTAAAAAGGTAGTTTAAGTGTTTTCCCACGTTTTCTAAGTTACAGTTACATACAATTGTGATTTACCACCTATTTTGTGATTTTTCTACATACTTCCTTAATCTGAAGAGGGTCTGTTCGCAAATTATGCATAATTTAGGTGAATCTGGACTTCACCATATTTAAATTTGATGCATATAGGCAGCGACACTTCTTTATTATAGGAATAAATGGCCTTTTTGTGGAATTTATCGGGGTATAAACTTGGAAAAGTCGCGGGAATACTTGACGAAGCGATAAAAAAATTACAATTTTCGAAAAAGAATAAAAAAAAAAAGAAAATATTATTTTTTTTGATTTTTTTTCGAAAATTGTAATTTTTTAAGGCCTCGTCCAGTATTCCCGCGACTTTTCCAAGTTTATATCCCCGATAAATTCCACAAAAAGGCCATTCATTCCTTATAATTCCAGCATTTGAAATAAATTAATCAAGAAAATGTGTTTATTCTCCGTGTTCTTAAGAATTATTTTAACTGCGCCTCACGGTTACGGAAAGTAGTTCGGCGTGGGAGTTTACTGGGATATAAATTTTGGACAGAGACTTGGTACGGGCCAATCAAATGTTACGGAATTGTTTAAATATTTTTGTGCTGGAATTATTGTATGATTGATCAAGGAATGTGCAAAAGGTTGTAGGGTACGAACCTGATGAGACGTTTCAAGATCAATTAGCTGACTTGTGCGGGTTATTTCTAGGGACTATAAGACTTGCATAAACAACACTTTTGGTGAATTCCTTATGTGCTCTCATAGTCAAGTGTTTGAACTTTATGTTGATGTATACATTTTCAGGAATTAATCATAATTTGAATGTATTTGCTTAGGGGCACGGATCCATGAGAACAGTGACTATATGAGGCACACCATGGACATACAACATATATGGCACAAGACAGACGTCCAAAATATAAGACACAACATGGACTTATAACATATATGCCAACACGAGCTTATACAGTTTTTGGAATAGTAAAATACGCAACACAACATGAAAGTATGCACATATGGCAAAATACAGACTTATATAATATATGGCACAAAATGGACATATAAAGTATATGGCACAATGCGGACGTATACAATATATGGCACAATGCGGACACTATATATATATACGGACACTATATGGCACAACATGGAATTATAACGTATATGGTACAACACGGACTTATATAGTATATGGCACAATACGGACGTGTTAAATACGCAACACAACACTGACAGCACACTATATGGCACTACACGGACGTACAAAATATATGGCACTACACGGACTTATAAATATATGTCACAACACTATATGACACAACACGGACGTATACAATATATGGCACAACACGGGCGTATACATGTCACAACAATATATGGCACAACACGGACGTATACAATATATGGCGCAACACGGACGTATACAATATATGACACAACACGGACGTATACAATATATGGCGCAACACGGGCGTAAAACATATATGGCACAACACGGACGTATACAATATATGGCACAACACGGACGTATACAATATATGGCACAACACGGACGTATACATACATATATGTCACAACACTATATGGCACAACACGGACGTATACAATATATGGCGCAACCCGGACGTATACAATATATGGCACAACACGGACGTATATAATATATGTCACAATACGGACGTATACATATATGTCACAACACTATATGGCACAACACGGACGTATACAATATATGGCGCAACCCGGACATACAATATATGGCACAACACGGACGTATATAATATATGGCACAACACGGACGTATATAATATATGGCACAACACGGACGTATACAATATATGGCGCAACCCGGACGTATATAATATATGACACAACACGGAATGTATACAATATATGACACAACACGGACGTATATAATATATGGCACAACACGGACGTATATAATATATGGCACAACACGGACGTATACATATATGTCACAACACTATATGGCACAACACGGACGTATACAATATATGGCGCAACCCGGACGTATACAATATATGGCACAACACGGACGTATATAATATATGTCACAATACGGACGTATACATATATGTCACAACACTATATGGCACAACACGGACGTATAATATAGCAATAGGCTACAATATATGTGGCAGACGTATAACAAAATCGCAACCCGGACGTATACAATATATGGCACAAAACGGACGTATATAATATATGGCACAACACGGACGTATACATATATGTCACAACACTATATGGCACAACATGGACGTATACAATATATGGCGCAACACGGACGTATACAATATATGTCACAATACGGAAGTATGCAATATATGGCACAACACTTGTGAATAGAATAATATAATTATGCAACACAACAACGACGTTTAAGGTTGGAGGAATACCATGATATAACATGTTATATATTAAGGTGAAAGGGTTACACCAATTACAGTTACACCCGTGAACCTAACACTATCATTATGTTGTATATATGTGGCTGTGATTGGAGAAATGGGGCTTATAGGTTTTGCGACCTGTGTAGATCCAGATCAGCATGTGCATCCGCCCAGTCTTATCAGGATCTGCACTGTTCGCCATTACATCAATGGAACACCCGTCATGCTACTAGCTAGCAATAAACATATAGATCATTATCCGCCTAAAGGAGTGTGCTATTTGAACAGGAGTTCTGTAGCCGATTTCACCAAAATTGCAAAGTATATTTATCTAGAAAAATATACTTTGATGGTGTAATCATATATTTTTCCCGAAATGCATTATTTCATATATATATAGAACTACAGACAGCATATATTTGATGATTAAAAGTATGCAGAATTATTATACTGAATTTATTACATTATCACAGCCATTTTGGCTGTGATGATGTAATAAATTCAGTATAATAAAGATACTTTGCTAGGTAAGTCTACATGTTCTTTGCAATTTTGATGAAATCGGCTACTGGTCACAAATTCCAGAAGCACCAATCTCCAGTCACAGACACATATTCGGACCACGTATGCGGGTTATCAGCCACACATTGCTTTCGTTAAACGTTGCAATTTTTGTAACATTGGAAATCGCTTACATGTTGTTTTCCCTCATCGATAACAAGCCGCACGTAAACCTATGAACACCAACACTGAAACACATAACAGGCACTGTTTATTCGGCGATGTATGCTTCATAATTACACTATCTGAGAAAAGCATTAAGCAATTTATCTTAGTAGATAATGTTTACATTTATCTCCTCTTAAAAAATTCCATTCATTAATGTTACCAAACCTTACACCACCGCCTGCGTTAATATTGCCAACAGTTGGATTCATGTTCATTTAAAAAATACTTGAATATTGCGCTTGCAAAATCAAGCAGATTGATTGGCTGAGCCTGAGCTGTGATACCGCTCAGGCTCAGTCAATCAAACTGCTCGATTGTAAGTTGAGATTGTGTGTGTGAAGTCAACACTGAGATCGTAGATCGTAGATCAACATTCAAATATCGAATAACGAGCTGGGTATTTATTGCCTGAATACAGAGCTGGGAAGTTTGAATAACGAGCTGGCTCTGAGATCGTTATTCAGATGTATTTTCGCAACATTTGAATACAGTGCTGTGCAGATTGAATAACGAGCTGGGTCAGAGATCGTTATTCAGAAAATTGTGTAAGTATAAGCTGAATACAGAGCTGGGTAGTTTGAATAACGAGCTGGCTGTGATATCGTTATTCAGATGTATTTTCGCAACATTTGAATACAGTGCTGTGCAGATTGAATAATGAGCTGGGTCTGAGATCGTTATTCAGAAAAATGTGTTAGTATAAGCCGAATACAGAGCTGGGTAGTTTGAATAACGAGCTGGCTGTGAGATCGTTATTCAGATTTGCTTTGGCAGTATTTGAATACAGAGCTGGGAAGTTTGAATAACGAGCTGGCTGTGAGATCGTTATTCAGATGTATTCTCGCAACATTTCAATACAGTGCTGGGTATGTTGAATAACGAGCTGGGTCTGAGATCGTTATTCAGAAAATTGTGTTTGTATAAGCCAAATACAGAGCTGTGTTGTTTGAATAACCAGCTGGCTGTGAGATCGTTATTCAGATTTTCTTTGGCAGTATTTGAATACAGAGCTGGGAAGTTTGAATAACGAACTGGCTGTTAGATCGTTATGCAGATGTCTTTTCGCAGCAGTTGAATACAGTGCTGGGTAGTTTGAATAACGAGCTGGCTGTGAGATCGTTATTCAGAACATTGGTTTAGTATAAGCTGAATACAGAGCTGTGAAGTTTGAACAACGAGCTGGCTGTGAGATCGTTATTCAGATTTGCTTTGGCAGTATTTGAATACAGAGCTGGGAAGCTTGAATAACGAGCTGGCTGTGAGATCGTTATTCAGAACATTGGCTTATTATAAGTTGAATACAGATCTGTGAAGTTTGAATAACGATCTGGCTGTGAGATCGTTATTCAGATGTATTTTCGGAACATTTGAATACAGAGCTGTGACGTTTGAATAACGAGCTGGGTCTGAGATCGTTATTCAGAAAATTGTGTTAGTATAAGCCGAATATAGAGCTGGGTAATCTGTATTCAACTTATACTAAGCAAATGTTCTGAATAACGATCTCACAGCCAGCTCGTTATTCAAGCTTCCCAGCTCTGTATTCAAATACTGCCAAAGCAAATCTGAATAACGATCTCACAGCCAGCTCCTTATTCAAACTACCCAGCTCTGTATTCAGCTTATACTAAGACAATTTTATGAATAACGATCTCACAGCCAGCTCGTTATTCAAACTACCCAGCACTGTATTCAACTGCTGCGAAAATACATCTGAATAACAATCTCACAGCCGGCTCGTTAATCAAACTTCACAGCTCTGTATTCAAATACTGCCAAAGAAAATCTGAATAACGATCTCACAGCCAGCTCGTTATTCAAACATCACAGCTCTGTATTCAGCGTATACTAAACCAATGTTCTGAATAACGATATCACAGCCAGCTCGTTATTCAAACTTCCCAGCTCTGTATTAAAATACTGCCAAAGCAAATCTGAATAACGATCTCACAGCCAGCTCGCTATTCAAACTACCCAGCTCTGTATTCAGCTTATACTAAGACAATTTTCTGAATAACGATCTCAGAGCCAGCTCGTTATTCAAACTTCACAGCTCTATATTCGGCGTATACTAAACCAATGTTCTGAACAACGATCTCACAGCCAGCTCGTTATTCAAACTACCCAGCTCCGTATTCAAATGATGGCCAAATATATGAATAACGATCTCACTGCCAGCTTCACACTCAGCTCTACATTCGATTGAATGTTGATCTACGATCTACGATCTCAGTGCTAACTTTACACACCTGTTGAGATTGCCGATAGATATCCAGAATCGTTGACATCTTGATTAACGTCGGCGGTTGTGTATCAAGGTTTATGAACATCTATTGGCAATGCAAACTCGCAATCAACTAAGTTTCTTGTCTGAGTCTGAGCTGTAGCACAGCTCAGGCTCAGCCAGTCAAGCTGCTTGACTTCAAGGCAATATTCAAATATTTTGTAATAATGAAATTGGCAAGATTAGCGTAGTGGGTGGTGTACAACAATTGGGCAAAATCAATTCAGCCTCGACGTTAACCCTTTAACCCCTAAGTCACTTGAATGAATTTTAATATGTTAATTTTGCAGCCAATCCAATCATCCCAAAATGATTTTCAGACTAGTCTCTTTATGAAAAGTAAAAGGGGGTATTTTTGTGTTCCTTTATCAAAAATATGAAACTTACTTTCAAAAAGTGCAGATCCTGATGAGACGGCTCGTTACGAGCCGGCTCATCTGGATCTGCACTGTTTGCATAAACAGCGGGATTTCGGGTTTAAAGGGTTAATGGAGATGTAGGACACAAACAAGTTGAAGGGGTCAGTGTAACTGTAGGGCTAGCTCCCTCATGGACGATGTGGTCATGTACAGCGAAAATGTGTTGAAGTGTCTCAATTTTAATGAAACAAACGAAAACGGATGGAAAACGCAGTGAAAACGCTCGTTTTGTACAACGATATGCATAGAAACGAGTATTACGTTTAAATACCCGGCTTACAACCATTTAAACGCATGTTTCTTTCGACGCATCGTTTTGACATCGCTTTCATTTTTTTAATTAGAAAATGAAGTTTTCTTTGGTTTAACACGTTCAAAACAACGAAAACATCGTTTTCGTTAACAGCATTTTCTAATTAAAAAACAACGAATACGATGTCTAAACGATGTTTTGAAATAAACGACAGGCGTTTAAAGAGTTGACATCCGCTTATTTAAACGAAAAAATCGTTTTCAAGTACAAAAAAAACAACGAGAATCGCCAATTCGCTGCACTTTACGAAACAATTGTCCAAAATGTTGTTATACCAGTATATAGAGAATACCAGTGTAGTGGCTTTTGATGATATGTGGCTGTGACTGGAGAAATGGGGCTTGTGGGATTTGCGACCAGTTTATCTCCTGATCAAATATCACGTTCATGTAGCCTGATACCGATATATTGCTTGTTAGACGGGACCAACGAAAACATCATTTTATATTACATGTAAATTCAAAAACGACGAAAATCATGTTGAAACGACACGTTGAAAAAAACGACAGCGATCTATATTACTTGTTAGAAGCATGACGGGTGCTTGATGGAAATGCGAAAAGTACAGATCCTGATCAGACTGCGGACGCAAAACACAAGCGCCCTATTTCTCCAGTCACAGCCAGTTATCAAGTTTATCAGGCTATGCCAGGAAATTCCAAGTCCAAAGGGGGGAGCTAATTTTGTTAGTGTATACTATACTGCGCACTGGGTTACCAGCTGAGATATTTTAGTATGGACAAGCACTTGACACAGACAAGTAAAGTAAACATTATGACAGATAAGCTAATAATAATTAGTGCAATATTTTCCCATGACAAATGTTTGAAACGTGATATCTGTTATACTTAACCGAAGTACTTTAGGCCTGATTTCAGACGATACATGGTCCTCTTTGTTATAACACTAGCATTTTGGTTAACAGTCAAATAGATGATACTATTTGCATTTAACCCAACAGGGCTTTATGGACGTGTGCTGCTATAATGAAGGTGCTGTTAGCAGAATATATGTGGTAAGGTTGTATTAACCGCAATTGTTAAGTTAGGCGAGTGGAGTGATCTGATGAGTTACACAGTATCACATGGCAATTGTAGATTTGGAAAATGACGAAAGAATATCAGATATATCAAGGATGGTGTATGCTTTGCATGCACGTACGCATACATTAATTTAGGGGGTTGCGTTATCGTTGGTGCGGAGGGCTGAACAATGTTTTTGCACATCCACGGACACACCTCAGCAGATTAACCCTTTCAAGTAACTTCCGTGGATTTTGATATGTTAAGTGTGCAACCAATCATAAAATGATTTTCAGACCAGTCATTGGGGTGTTTTGATCTCAAATGTATGAAAATTACTTGCAAAGTGTGTAGATCCTGACGAGCCGGCTCATCTGGATCTGCACCTTTTGTCAATAACACTATACAGGCCTGTGGTGCTGAAAGTGTTATGGGGATGCGTATGCACCCGTTTCACCCCCTCTGCGTAGGGCCTGCTTTGGCATAATATAAATGACAGCACTGTATATATATTTGTCTTTGGAACATGTTATGTACAATTATATTATTGTATTAATTTTGTCAGAGCTTTGCTGTCTTTTTCAAACAATACGGGAGGTAAAACTGACTGATGGCTTGTACATTCTAAAATGACCGAAATGGCAACACAATACACTTAGAAGACCAATAACAACATCATGTTCGAATACAGTTTATACATGTATCCCATCACTCTTATATAGAAAGCAGATATCTTTGAAACGGATACTATACTGTTTTATGCAGTAAGTCCAAACAAACAATTCTCAAACGTACTTAGATACCCATATTGGGTATGCCATGTGAACTCGTCCCAGTATATTATATTGCATATATGCATTTGCAATTGAATAACATGTGTTTATGTAACGATGCTTGAAAAATAACAATAAAAAAAAAGATGTCACATGTGTATCATATGACACATGACATCAATTGCAAACCTTTTCGACTGTCCCTCGTAATCACAACTCTTGCACATATGGAGTCGGCTTGCTTCTGCTTTCTTCGCTGTTGCTATATAGACTCTGTTATAAATAATAACAAATTAGGGAATTAGGAAATTAGGGGAAGTGATTATTGTATTTTACCCAGTAACACAAAACAAACACCTGTGCATATGTGTATTTTACGGTTGGTAAACAAAATACTATTATCAAGAGTTCTGATCCAGCGGATGAAACACATGCTCTGTGAGGATTGCCATTTTATTGCAGAATATTATCTGAACATACACTAGCTCTAGATCTCCACTTAGTGTGCCAGCATATCCACTCATTGGAAGATTGGAAAAACACATAATTATGCAGTGGGTTTGGTTGACAACGGGCTTACAACTCTGCAACCAGCGTATTCCCAGATCAGCCTGTGCATTCAGGGCCACGGGGTTCGCTTTTGAAGGGGTCAGTGGAAGAAGGGGGCTAAGTCCTTAAGACCTCTTCAATTTTCAGATCCTAATAATTAGCAGGGATTCCGCTGGCGATCGCCACTTTCGCAATTGGCGATAAAAATAAACAATTGGCGATAAAAAATTACAATTGTAAAACTACACTTGGGCAAAATGTCGTATCGAAAGCAAATAGTTCGTGAAATCGCTTGTACATGCATCACATTTTCGAATAATTTCCTAAAACGAATCTGAATGCGCGTGTTTTCTTCGTTTATTTCATTAAATATTTTGAGCATATATTGTGTTTGTACTCTCTGGCATAGTCCCGCACACGTGACCTCGATGACACTGTGTGTGAAACCATAGATGATGATTGAGTATGTGGTCATCAATATAATGATGCGATACGTATTACATATTCATTCGTGTCTAAATGAATAAAAGTACCTGTGGATATTTATTAAACCATTATATTTTATGTACATTTTGCTGCTGTGCACGCGGCTTTAGTGTAATTTCATTGCATAAAGTTGGCGTTGGAAGTGCAATAACACGGGCTATAAAATAATCACAATCGTAGAGCATGTAATAACAGGGGCGGATCCAGTATTTGGAGAACGGGGGGTGTCTAGTTGCGAAGGTAACTCTTGCAATCTACTCCCGTACCGTCCGTAGCTAGCAACGGACGGTAAGGGAGTAATTGCAAGAGTTACCGTTCGCAACTAGTGAGTTGTCCTATTTTTTAGTTCTTCGAGATGCACTTCCTGTGTTTTACGGCATTTAAATTCAGACGCCAACTGGTGGTAAACTGTGATCTATGTAAAATCCGAGGTTGAACTCGTTTAATAAATATAATAACATCACCACTTGTGTTATTACACGGGGGTATACACTTGGAAAAGTCGCGGGAATACTGGACGAAGGCCGGAAGGCCTCGTCCAGTATTCCCGCGACTTTTCCAAGTTTATACCGTCATATCATCAAAAACATACTGTTTTACTCAGATAAATCCCGGTTTCGTCAGATCGCGCCTAATTGATTAAAGCCATATAACCTCAGTCGTAATTAACAAAAACTAACATTATCTGCCAGGTTTCGTTTTAAATATACATGTGTGTGGCGCTGCTGGCAAAATGGGTCTCATTTCGTTTGTAGCACGTGTAGTCTCACATCAGCATACGCGGCCGTGTAAATTGATTGCGTTTACACTGTTTGCTATTCATTTAAAGAAGCGCACGGAATTGTGCTAAATGAAGTCATCACGTGCTCTGCATTTTGTTATAAATTTGCTATGTTATCATTTGAATAGCTCTCTTAATCATTTGGCGCTAGCTCTAAATATTTAATGCTAGCTCTAATTATTTAGAGTTAGCAATACTTATTTGAGTTTATGTAGATTCGGCGTTCCTGGGGGCCGTTTCACTAAACTTCGTACGACTAAAATGTTCGTAAGTGCAACATTATAATAGTCTGTAAAATTCACTTTAACAATGTTTTCTTGTAAACAATTGTTGGATTTACATTTATTGAGCATAGGCTGCATATGCAGCCTATGCTCAATAATTGTAAATCCATCAATTGAAATTTCGAGACGATTCTAAATTTTCACTTACGAACATTTTAGTCGTAAGAAGTTTAGTGAAACGGCCCCCAGGAACGCTGAATCTATATAAACTCAAATAAGTAATGCTAGCTCTACACACAGGTGATTCTAGCGGGTCTTGGATCGTCAATTATTGTTTGTATATACATGAAACACCTTTCTAAACAATGTACAAACAATTCAAATGCGCCCGGGTCTGAAGATTATGTAATTATGAGAGGTACACAACTGGCATTCGTCACCATTGAAAGAAAGAGCCACACGAAGTCGTAATTGTTACTCGCCTATACAAAGTGTTACAGCGTGTCGAAACCGCTGCTTGTGTGGGTTTTCGGCATAGATTTTATAGTTGCTAATACATAAATCTCAAAGATTTCGAGTGTAAGTTTACACGTCTCATTACCTAAATTCGGTTCTTAAAATCAAAAACGTTCACTTCCTCATTATCAATAAATAATATGAATTAGGTACTACCTATGACGGGCGACGTTAGTGTATGAAAGTAAATTTACCAATTGATAGCTTTACCATGATGTTAGTATGCTATTAACGGTACCGTAGTATATTGTAGTATTGCAGAGCTACTTCTCGCAACTACCACGGTGTTACACGGTGTTACCACGATCCCTGGTGGTCTTTGAACACATTTTGACTATTTTTTGGTATTAGTGGTGTCCTTTTTACATACAGCTTCAATTCAGCTGTGACACAACCGAACAGGCGCAATAAAACAGCAGTTGCTATGTATACTTGTTTCTGTTACTCATGTCCACAGAGTATCATGGATCGCTTGACTATGTCTTGTAAACAAAATCACAACAGGTGCGGTATTCTACCTAATGATGTTGAGAGAGATATAGTGTCCTGCTATCTAATGATGTTGAAAGATAGAGAGAGAAATATTATGGTTTATATATAATGATGTAGAGAGAGAGAGAGAGAGAGAGAGAGAGAGAGAGAGAGAGAGAGAGAGAGAGAGAGAGAGAGAGAGAGAGAGAGAGAGAGAGAGAGAGAGAGAGAGACGGCATGCAGGCAGGCAGGCAGGCAGGCAGGCAAAGAATAGTTCGCCTGCTATATTCAGTATGTTTTCTGACGTGGCATAAATAGGGCTAACAACTAAAATAGCCCAGATACAACGACTGTCTCTGCCTTCCGTTACTTTCGCTGCATTCGGCCCATTCGCACAGTTCCGCGATTTGTCGGCTGTTGCAACAGATACATTAGAATTATCGCCTATGGGGGACTCTCTTCAGCGTTGTGATAAAAGCAAATTTAGTCTTGAAGACAACACAAATATTTTGAAATGCATAACTTCGTAAGCTATATTCAGTATACTTTCCGATGTTATCTACATTTTGTTTTAGAAGCATTTGGCCCTTTGGGCCAAATTATTCGTCGCCCGTATTAGTAAAATACCACGTGTCGTAAAACACCCAGCTCCAGATTGGTTTACGGTAAAACAAATTTTACACTTTCAATCATATGTTCAACCTTGTTTCACTGAATGGTAAGTTTTCATATACGCGTAACATAAAGCGGGCTCCTTCGTCGCCCGTATTAGCCGCCATCTTTGAAAATATTTCAATCACGTGCACGCAGTGGTTTGGTTGGTTACTGGAGACTGACGTCATTTCCCATGAGCCAACCAAATTACTGCGTGTCACGTGATTCGATATTTTTAAAGATGACGGATAATAATCATTGATAATGAGGAAGTGAACGTGTTTAATTTTACGGAGCCCCGCAGGGGACGTAGATTTTTTTTTCTTATTAATTCGTTCCCACGAAATAACAATTCGTTCCCAACTTAACAATTCGTTCCCACGAAATTCGTTCCCACAATGTGTTGTTAATTCGAGGGAACGAATGGTTAATTCGTGAGAACAAACTGTTATATCGTGGGAACGAATTGTTAAATTGAGGGAACGAATTGCTATTTCGTTGGAACGATTTAATAAAAAACAAATCCATGTCCCCTGCTGCGCTCCGTAGAATTCTAGATGTTTCGTAAGAACATTAAATAACACATATGGATACTGTTAGGTGTATGATAACGTGGTACTAACAACAACAACAAGTACTGACCTTTCCAGAATCCATCTGATTCAAAGTACGTATTCTTTTATATCGTCCTTATTACTTAACATATTTTGATGAAATATGGCGCATCAAACGCGTTTTTTAAGCTGCATTTGGTGGTCTCTGTATTTTCGCCCTAACTTCTGTCGTTTTTGCGACGAAACGATTTCCGTGTCTCCAACCCGTAAGTCGATTCCTCGCAAAAACGACATAAGTCTGTGCAAAACTCCCTGCACCACCAAATGCAGCTCATGAAGACGCGTTTGCCGCGCCATATTTCATCAAAATCCGTTTCATATTAAGGAAAATATCAAATAATACTTTCAAGATTTCAACACTTTCAGCCACTGTTGTTGTTGTTATAACCACGTGATCATGCACCTTGTACTGGACTGTCGGAGAATATGTCCGTTTATTTGTATGTGATGTGATGTGGACCAGTGATTGGACGTGTTGATGGCAGTGAAATATGGCGATGGTTCTGTGTGACAACCAATTGCAGGAAGTGTAATCTGTTAATTCGACTATAACGCCTTTATCGTGAAAAAGGGCATCGATTATCTTGAACAGCGGCTTAAACTGACAATGCCAACGTCAATTTAAAAATGCAAGACATGTATTTTGAGATTAGTGAATGCTATTTCCATTCGTGTGTTCTACCATCGCACCCCTACTGTTCACCCACCCCTCACCTACCCAAAATGGCTGTGATAATGTAATAAATTCAGTAAATTAATTAATTTATCCTAAAATTGAAAAAAACTCCCTCAAAGTATACTTTGCTAGAAAAGTATACTTTGCAATGTTGGTGAAATAGGCTACAGGAGAGAACCAACACTATTCTTCCTCATCCTTCACTACTGTAACCATACGGAATTTGAAATAGACAAGTAATTCCCGTTAATGAAGGTACGGTATGACGACTAATGCAGATGGCTATATGTTATTTAAGATGTCTGCGTTCGATAGCTCCCGTATTTACTCGGCGATATCACGTTTGTAGCTGCTAATTTTACATGATTTGAACACGGGGTTACACGAGGGGTGTGTGACCGGTATGGGGTTCTACTATCGCACTGTCTGGTCATGTTATGTTATCGCACTGTCATGTTAACCATATTGAAGTATATGTACATGTATATGTGAATTGAGAAATAGGTTTATGGGAGTTGCGACCAGTGTAGCTCCTGATCAAATAGCATACACAAACTGTTTGTTAGAAGTATGACTTGTATTTCATTGATGTAATGGCGAACAGAGCAGTATAACGTTGTTGTGGTCACCATCTGAGTTGCACCTTGTCCGGAACCTCTCTAAGAGAAACAACGTAGGTTTGCAATCATATTTTATTGGCACGCAGTCGATCGTATATTGGAATTAGCCTACATCTCAGAATCCCGGGTTGGCGCCCGTGCCCAGACTACCAAAGCGACACCCCAATGCGACCCCACGTGGGTCCGACCTTGCAACCAGCCACACTAAGTGTATATCACTACATTTACCTAGCTTACATAGTTTAGCCAGCTAACAGTAGTATTATTTACCAAATATGCCTGTCATACCGACATGAACCCTGAGGACGGGCCATATCGTTACAGTCGATCCTCGATCTACCCTGGTCGCTAAACCCATAATACCCATTTCACCAGTCACAGCCACATATTTCAAATGTCTTATTTATAAACGACACATAGTCCGAATGATGTATATATTATTTTGTTTTATGTTTGGAAATGTGACCACTGTTCAATCAATAAATCAATAAATCAATAAAGCAATCAACCAGCAATCAATCAAGCAAATCAATCAATCAACCAATCAGTCATTAAATATTAAATGCATCATTAAATCCATCAATTCATCAATCATTCAACCAATCAACAAATTAATCAATCAATCAATCAATCAATTAATCAATATCAATCAATCAATTAATCAATCAATCAATCAATCAATACAATCAATACAATCAATACAATCAATACAATCAATACAATCAATACAATCAATCAACCAATCAACCGATCGATCAGAACATTGTTGCCGAAGTACTTTTGACTTCAACAATTGCTAATCACATGGAACATGTTTTCTGTCGCGATCTCATTTGCTTATTTATTTCACTAGTGTATTATGGTTTTTACACTGTGTTATCGCGCTACGAAAGACAATTTAATGTAATAAATGTAGTTCCATGGCCATATCGATGTAATTGCATTCTTTGGTTTGCAAAACAGGATCCTATGATTGCGCAAGGCGTTATTTTCATGTGTTCCTGTCGTGAATAATCTCCATATGTCACAGAAGTTATTGCCCTGGGAAAAATTGTGCCCATGCAGCACATTCATATCTGGCTGTGACTTTAGACATGGGGCTTATGGGTTTTGCGACCAGTGTATATCTAGATCAGCCTGTGCATCCGCACAGTCTGATCTGGATCTGCACTGTTCGCCATTCCATCAATGAAACACCAGGCATGCTTCTAACAAACAATATAGATCATTATCAGTCTACAGGCGCGTGCTAGTTGATCAGGATCTAAACTGGTCACAAAACGCATAAGTCCCATTGCTCCAGTCACAGCCACATATCAGACAAGCCATGTAAATTTGAACCTCAAACATGTGCGATATCTCATATAAAAATTAGTTACAATATATACGATATGTTCCGTAAATGGCGTCGAAATTTGACGAAATTTGCATATATATAGCGAATGCAGAATATAATTCCTGCATTTGATATGTAAATTTCGTCATTTTTCGACGTCATATTTAGAAAATATTACAGTTTCTGTAAATATATTTCATACAAATTGCACATGTTACATGTACAGAACATGGCTTGTCTCGTATGAAGACATAACGTGTACTGTTATCTGGAAGGCCGTCCATAGGAGCGATGACCAATCCAATTTGCCAATTTCCACTTTACGGCCACGTGACAATTCTTTATTTATACGTTACATCTCTATCTTTCAACAATTTATCACCGTATTAGTCAGTGGTTCAGCGAGTTATGTAACACTTTGAATTGTCTCATTGGATTGAAATGAAAATATAATCAAACATGACGTCACACAGCACGTCACATTCTTCTGATTCTGGTACCGCGTTCCCCACACCATGATACTAGGGAATATTTGTACTCTGAAAAATCACATTACTTTTATAGAAAGTGAAAAACTATAATTATCGTCTGCTGCTGTTTCATATTTTGCCGTTTTTCTCGATAAAACATGATTTGGCAACACGTTAGAATAATTTCCAATGGAAATTATTCTAAGGTGTTGTCAAAGTATGTGTTCGTTGATAGAAAATGTTCATTAAAAACAAACAGCAGACGAAACAAACTAATAATTCAGCATTGTCAGGGTTACCATATTACATGTAATACATACTACCTGTCACTGGCTCATCCCCACCTCTTCCCAGTTAATTAATTGGTCCAGGTGTTGCTCACATCCCGTCAGTTTAATAGGTAATAATTGAAGCAGATGGAGTGTAGCAGACGTCAATTGGTGCACAACTGTCTGCTGCAAGCACAAGTTTACTTCTCAGTAAGACTCAGTCACGGGCTTGCAATCGGCAAATTCCGGAACAAATCGGCAGAACATGCGCAGTCGGTTGGTGGACAACGTGGATGGTTCGTTGACCCAAACACTGGGTCAGACTGATCAGATGCACAGGCTGGTCAGGTTTTCGGCATTAACAAAACATGTATTATAACATAATAGTCACGTGACTACACATTCCAATGGAAATGATTATAAAGTGCTGTCAAACCAAGATTTTATCGAAAAAAGAAAAATACACAACAACGGCAGACGACAATGTAGGTTTCCAGCATTCTAATGGTTAATATATCAGAATCCAATTGACAGACGACAGACATTATTTTGACGTAGGCGTCGTAATGGAATTATGCATGTTCCCGTGCTAATCCCACCATTATATGTCTGTGGTACTGGAGAAATCGGGACTATGGCTCATGCGAGCATTGTAGATCCAGATCAGCCTGGGCATCCACACAGTCTGATCAGGATCTGCACTGCTCGCCAGTTCATCAATGAAGCATCCGTCATCATGCTTCTGACAAGGAATATAGATCATTATTAGGCTATATGAGTTTACTATTTGATCAGGAGCTACACTGGTCACAAATTCTCAATTTCTCCATTTCTCCAGTCACAACTACAGATATGATTCTTGGTTGGCATGTACATATACCGGTATTCTGGAATTCCACTAGAAAGCCAATATGGATACCTTACACCTGTGCCCAGTTACTCAAAACCTCTGTTAGCTTAACGGACTGTTAAATCCTAACAGTGTTCCTGATCCCAGGGTGTCCGGTTGGGAGAGGTTTCACTGTACATGTAAATGTAGCCCCCTTCACCAACTGCAGGACCCTTTCAAATGTCGTCGATAGTGGACCTAAATCCTCTGTTAGCGTTAAGCTAACAGAGGATTTGAGCAACCGGGCCCAGCAGTTTAGGTCCACCATCGACGACATTTCAGCAGATTAGGTCCACTATCGATGACATTTGAAATGTTATTTGGACTGTTAAATACTTAGGCAATTGATACGTAGCCATTGTTGTTCGCTATGCGATCACGAACAGACAGTATCACCTGAGATACATGACCAAGAAACTCATCAACTATAAGATCACAGGTGTTTTCCTGGTGTCCGGTTTAGAGTGGTTTCACTGTATGTCCGTAAGCATCCACGGGAGACAGTGTGATGGATTGCAGCGCAGATACCATGGGGTATTGTATACTATCATACATCGCTGACACCACCCTCATAGCTGTAACATGCTATTTGATAGCTTGAAATCCTATTTATTTCTTGTCGCAGAGCATGTTCGATGAACCGTATTATTCGCCATTTGTCCATGGCCCACTTCAATACATACAGCGCGGACACGTGAGCAGACAGTTTGAATATACATACACATGCACCTGTTGTCGATGGATGCAATGCATACGTTGTATAAATGATAGACGATAATAAGTTGCTGGAGGTCAATCGATGAGTCCAAATATAGGTAGACCAGGTGTATTAATTGGCTCAGTGGTATCGAAGCGGGAGAATATCCATAGGTTTGCAGAACTTTTGTTCATTTTATCTGGTCGTGAGTTCGCACTTCACATCAAAGGACTGAAAGTCCTGAAATCCTTCGCAGTACGTGCTTGTGGAGGACATATATACTAAGAATTCATTTGTTGGAAAGTACATTGTAGTCTTAAGAATTGGCACCAGGAGGGATGCGGAACTTTGCGGAATAGATGTATTGCGGCTTGTCAGTAGTTGAGACAGCAACTATTCAAATGGTCAGCTACATACAAGTTTCATTTGCTCAATAATTTCCCGACTATATATACTCACAGGATATATTGCTTTGTCATATGTTATTATACACTAATTCTGAAATATATATGCATTACCATAGTAACCATGGTAACCAATATTGGAAAACACAAAAATAGTATTTGTTGAAAAGGTGTTTACTTTTTGAAAATCAATGCAATACACCCGAGTACTGTTACCATCTTGCAATACACTTAACATGTGAACGTTTAATAATATTGGTTGCTATGGCAACCATTTTAATATTCCACACAAAAAATCATATGTACTCCATTTAAAATCAATATATTCGTCGAATCAGTATACATTATCAATGCTGCAAAAACAATATTTATCTTGACAAACATGATTGTAATTTCACATTGACCTTGGACATGAAGGTCACATGGGTGTGGTACATGTATGTAATGAAAATATGGATGATGATAAGGAAGTATATGAAGTTTGAAGTCAATCTGACTTACGGTTGCAGAAAACTTTAAGGCAAATCGTACGGATGCAAATGTCTAAGTAATTTGACCTTGACCTTGGAAATGAAGGCCGCCTGAGTGTGGTATGGAATGAAAATATGGTTGATGATAATGAAGTATATGAAGTTTGAGGTCCGTCCATCCGACTTTCCGTCACAGAGATAATGGGTACCCAAACTCTTTAACGTGGACGGACGAAATTACGAAAACTATATACCCCTCGACATACTTTGTATGCCGGGGGGGGGGGGGGGTGTATATCTATTGTTTTGTATACACAGTTTAAACTTTATATATTTTACAACAATTACAAACATGAGCGAGCAGTCATGCATGGAACACGACAGGTGACATATGTCATCAGTCCATTTTCTCCTGACACAGTCTCCTAAATTTAAAATCCATATCATTTTCCAATTCAAATAGGAATCCTCAGCGATTTGTAACCCGGAGGATATAACAAAAACGTTCTACTTTCACTTTCATTTCAGCTACACATTCAATTTTTATTTATTGAGTAAATGATGCCGAAATATTTATTTAAATTAATATCTAATTATTTAAATATACTTTTTTTAATTCATAATACAAATAATCTAGAGATAATTATTATCCTTATTCAAACTCAAGACAACATTTTCTTTGTGAAGTGTATCGTACTGTATATTAGCTACTGTATATGCTGTGTAACGTCAAGTCGCAAGACTGTCGGCAGCGTATGCGCTAACACACACGACGTGTAATTATCAAAAAATTGCTAGCACCTCTTCTTGAAAGTTTGGATTTCCGCGCGAACTGTTTTACTAAATTCATTAGAGATTAGTTGATTGTTTAAGTAAAATGGACACCGATTAATAATATCGATGGCTCAAGATGATTAAAACAGTATGTAACTGTCAGAAAACAATGTTTCTGCTTTAAATCATCATCATTTCGCTGTCCAATGTCTGATTATATCGAGCCATTGACCTATGTAAAGTTCAGAATGTAAGCTTTAATCTGATTGGTCATTCAAGAAAAACGTCACAGGGAAATCCCACGCCCTACTATATCATTGCGTAAAATATCAACATACATAGCAAAGAACTCATGTTAATATATAACAGTTAATAGTTTATAAAGTATACAACAACTTTTGCAATGACATACATATAGCACAAAAAAGCAAACAACGCATGTATTACGCTGAAACGGTAAGATAGCTCGCTGTTTTACTGTTGTTGGACTACTTTTTTATGGCGTAGTACCGCGTGTTTTTCTAAAGTTAAACCCGAAAACAGTGACACTGCGACCGCCACTTAACTCATTAGCATATCTGCAATGACTGAGAATGTTCATATAGTTACTAAATCAGAGCTAATAGCTCGGATAAAAATGCATTACCTTTGTCGATATCATTCTGTTCTTTTTATGACTGCTTGCTGGAGAAGGGAATAAGTGAAACGGCAAGGGTTATCACTCTTGCTGTATGACCTCATTGTGATATGATCGGCGAGAACATACGAGTTTATATTGTATATTTACACATACATTTGTAGGTCCATAGGGCCGGGTGTTTCGTCAATATCATATTGTACATATTCCCTGTTTCGTTTAACACCTGTCACTATAATAAACAAATTACTTATTTACTTACTTACTTACTTACTTACTCCCAGATTCTTCATGTAGACACATATGAAATGTGCATAGTTATTAGGTTCTGTTCAAAGTGAGACTAACGTTCTACATGTAATCTATTTCATGCTTAATTAATGTAATTTGTAAGAGCAACACACATAAAAAATAAATATATAATAAAATATAAACAAATCAAAATGGTATGTGTATGCAAAACTAAGATTCGAACTCACTACTTACGGCATTGATATCTTCACTGTAACCCCTCGACTATAGTCCGCAGACGATAACTTGCTACTTGTTTACAAACAAACCGGTCATAAACAAAACACAGAATAGGTGAGACAGGTAAATATACCCGTGCCAGTATTCCTTTTCAATATTGATTTTGAGATTTGTCATCAAGTCTTATGTAGTCGAGGGGTTAGAGTGACGGGTATCAATGCTGTAGGTAGTGAGTTCGAATCTTAGTTTTGCATATACATACAATTTTGATTTGTTTATATTTTATTATATATTTATTTTGTATGTGTGTTGCTCTTACAAATTACATTAATTAAGCACGAGATATATTACATGTAGAACATTAGTCCCACTTTGAAGAAAACTAATAACTAAATGCACATTTCATATGTGTCTACATGAATAATGTGGGAGTATCTTCTCGCCGAGCATGCCACAATGAGGCCATACAGCAATAGTGATAACCCTCGCTGTTTCACGTATTCCCTTCTCCACCAAGCAGTCATAAAAAGAGCAGAATGATATCGACAAAAGTAATGCATTTTGTGAGGTTCGAACTCTCGAACACATAAAATGAACAAAAGTTCTACAAACGTATGGGTATTCTCCCGCTTCGATACCACTGAGCCACACTACATGTCTATTTTGCGCACCAAGATATATATATATTGATATGCATGCACGTGCACTTTATCATGTAGTTAGTATGCACGAAAACGAGGCTATGATATGATAATTCACCTGGTCTACCTATATTTGGACTCATCGATTGACCTCCAGCAACTTATTATCGTCTGTCATTTATACATAACACTCAATGACAAATCTAAAAAAATCAATATTTAAAAGGAATATTGCCACGGGTATATTTACCTGTCTCACCTATTCTGTGTTTTGTTTATGATCGGTTTGTATGTAAACAAGTAGCAAGTTATCGTCTGCGGACTTTTTTTTTTATAGCTATTGGTCAACTGGCATGTTCCTTCTGATATGATATGATGATAGTAACAATATTATCACTACATGTAGCTGCACCAGTATTTGTTCACAGAATATCCGGTATGTGGCTGTGACTGGGGACATTGGGCTTATGGGTTTTGCGACCAATGTAGATCCAGATCAGCCTGTGCACCATTCCACCAATGAACCACCCATACTGCTTACAACACGGAGTATAGATCATTTGCAGGCTACATGAATGTGCTATTTGATCAGAAACTACAATGACCCAACTCACATAACCCCACTTCTCCAGCCACAGTCACAGATGAGCAGTGTGGTATTTGCCTGAGGTTAACCATTTGAACACGAAAGCCCGCTATAGCGGTTTATGCAAACAGTGCAGATCCAGATGAGCCGGCTCGTAACGAGCCGTCTCATCAGGATCTGCACTTTTTGCAAGTAATTTTAATATTTCTTAGAACAAAACACTCCCTCATAAATGGACGAATCTGAAAATCATTTTGTGACCATTGGATTGGTCGGAACATTAGCATATCACAGTCCATTCCAGTTCCTTAGGGTTGAAAGGGTTAAGCAACATGAAACGTGCTTTGTTATGATGAGCCACACTTACGAGAGATACGTGTAAGGAAAAAACGTACCTTATCACCAGGACCCATGTATATAAAACCTTCTGACCACGAACTCTGTTCACATCGGACACGCAAACATGTCGGATTCAATTAACCCTTAGACCGCTACTCACAACACTTGTCGTCTGCTGTTGCTTTTATATCTTGCCTTATTTCTGAATAAAAACATGGTTTGACAGCACTTCAGAATCATTTCCAATGGAAATGATTCTGTAGTGCTGTCAAAGCATGTTGTAAATTATTATAAAGTGCTGTCAAGGCATGTTTTTGATGATAAAAATGAAAAATAGAAAATAAACAGCAGACGACAACACAATTAGATAGCGGTGTAAGGGTTAACCCTTAGCCTGCTGAATGAAATGTTGTCGTCTGCTGTTTATCTTTTATTTTCGATTTTTCCCATCAAAAACATGCTTTGACAGCACTTTAGAATCATTTCAATTGGAAATGATTCTAAAGTGCTGTCAAACCATGTTTTTATTGAGAAACAGGGCAAAATATAAAGCAACAGCAGACGACAGTTTTCGCGATCAGCAGGCTAAGGGTTAAGGGGTGATGTACGTTGATGGCAGATTGAATACACCTGGGCCCGGTTGCTCAAAACCGCTGTTAGCTCAACAGACTGTTAAATCCTTAGCAATGCTAAGGATTTAACAGTCTGTTAAGCTAACAGAAGCTTTGAGCAACCGGGCCCTGGATTATTCACGAAGGAACTCATATGTGGCTGCGACTTGAGAAATGGGGCTTATGTGATTTGTGAGCAGTGTAACTCCTGATCAAGAAGCATACGCCCATACTCTGATAACGATCAGTATTGATCGTTACAAGCAATACGGGTGTTTCATTGATGGAATTGCAAACAGCGCAGATCCTGATCAGACTGTGCGGATGAATCAGTGTAGTTTCTCTCTGCACGGCCAAGTATTGGTTCCAATTGCAAGTATTGGTGATCAATGGAATATGGGAATGTTCCCTGATATCACAACCACTTTACGGAATACATGCACCAGTGCCACTACTAGTGTCTGTTCCACTTTTGGCCATTAACACAGTAAAATCTAAAAACTATTTAAATGTTAGTAATCAATAACAAAAAAAGTCACCCTCTCCAATTTTTTATGAAATTCCATCAAATATTGCTTTTTATGCGAACAAATAACTATTTTCCTATTGTAATTTAACATGGTGGGAAAAGAGATGGATGAGCGACCTGGGGGAGATGTCAACAAAAGAACGGAAACACAATGAAAATTGACTCCGAAACCTGGCTATAGAAGTATTTAAAAATACATATTTCAGCCCCCATGTTAAATTCCCATAGGAATCTGCGCTCGTTACAAATGCATCAGTGTAGTTTCTCTCGGCACTGCCATGTATTGGTTCCAATTGCAAGTATTGGTGTGAACTTACCTGTGGCGGTGCCTCTAATCTATGGAATATGGGGATGTTCCGCTGATATCGCAACCACTCTACGGAATACATGCAACAGTGCCACTACTAGTGTTGGTTCCGGATATTACATTCAACTACGTGGATTTAGTAGTTTTAGGTTTGAAACCTGTGATAAATGTACACATTGACGTTTTTAATAACTACGTGGAATATTAGTGTTAGGTTTGCACGTGTGATAAATGTACACATTGACGTTTGTAATCAATTTCCACCAAGGACTGACTTAACGCGGATACACCATAATTATCAGGGTCAATCTGTATTCGAAAATTATTTTGATGACGTTTCATTGGTCAAATGCCGTCAGTGTGATGACGCAACGTAACTAGGTTCGCTTAAGTTTCTGTACCAACCACATTATAGGAATGAATGGCCTTTTTGTGGAATTTATCGGGGTATAAACTTGGAAAAGCCACGTTCGCAATTGGCGATGAAAATAAATAATTGACGATAACAAATTACAATTTTCGAAAAAAAAAAGATTTTTTTTTTCGAAAATTGTAATTTTGTATCGCCAATTGTTTATTTTTATCCTATTGGTTATTATAGGAATGAATGGCTTTTTTTGTGGAATTTATCTTGGTATAAACTTGGAAAAGTCGCGGGAATACTGGAAGAAGGCCTTCCGGCCTCGTCCAGTATTCCCGCGACTTTTCCAAGTTTATATCCCCGATAAATTCCACAAAAAGGCCATTCATTCCTTCTAATTCCAGCTTTTGAAATAAATTAATCAAGAACATTTTTTTATTTTCCGTTTTCTTAAGTTTGATTTTAACTGCGCATCACGGTTACGGAAAGTAGTTCGGCGTGGGAGTTTACTGGGATATAAATTTTGGACAGAGACTTGCTACGGGCCAATCAAATGTTAGGGAATTGTGTAAATATTTTTGTGCTGGAATTATTATACAATGGAATCTCTCTAAACCGGACACCACAAAACCACCTGTGATCTTATTTTTGATGATTTTCTTGGTCATTTATCTCAGGTGATATTATCTGTTCGTGATCGCATATCACACATCTATGACTCGGAATGATCAAATGCCTGATTTACAGTGAAGCCTCTCTAAGCCGGACGCCCTGGGGACCTCCCAGGGTGTCCGGTTTAGAGAGGTTTCACTGTACGTACTCATTCCACCGCATACAATGTTACCTGCTGAATTGAACAGCAGCCTAGCGTCTTTTGAGACAACGTTTGTACATGCTGGTCTCGAAAACGGTAGGAATTCCTCGGCGAGTCTTGAAATTCTTACGCGTTTCCTAGACAAGTCCCATAAACTCGATATCAAAAGAAATATCTTGGTATTTTTAGCGTATCACTCACTGTGGATGTACTCTGTGTGTGTGGCTGTGCTTATGTTTCATGGGATTACGTTGATTGCGTAAGCCAATATGTACGGTTAAACGTTGTTTTTACGTGACTAATTACGTAATGTCGATGGATTACACCGTGAAACCTCTCTAAACCGGACACATACAAATCACCAGTTGGTTAATTTTAAATGTTTCACCTTCATTTATATTCATTGATGATGTATGTTCAGGATTACAAAGCACACAAACAGTTGTTGAATGTTCATATGCAGTGGAACCTCTCTAAACCGGACACCCCGGGGTGTCCGGTTTAGAGAGGTGCCACCGTATTATAATATGAATGTCATATGAAAATTAAAAGTAAAACGTGTAGCATGGATTACTCGTGATATTTGACACACTATCGGTGATATCATACGCGTCAATCGTGTATGTAAATATGGAAACTGAAAACATACGGAGCCCCGCAGGGGACATGGATTTTTTGAATTAATTCCTTCCCACGAATCAACAATTCGTTCCCTCAATTTAACAATTCGTTCCAACGAAATAACAATTCGTTCCCACGGGAACGAATTGTTAATTTGTGGAAACGAATTGTTATATTATGGGAACGAATTGTTAATTCGAAGGAACGAATTGTTAAATTAAGGGAACGAATTGTCATTTCGTGGGAACGAATTGTTAATTCGAGGGAACGAATTGTTATATCGTAGGAACGAATTGTTAATTCGAGAGAACGAATTGTTAAATTGAGGGAACGAATTGTTATTTCGTGGGAACGAATTAATAAGAAAAATCCACGTCCCCTGCGAGGCTCCGTAGAAACTGGAAATACAATATAGAAGATAGATAAGTAAAAACGAGAGAATTGTGTCAAAAAAGAGAAGGGAAATGTGATTATTCTATAATTAGGCAGCGGAAGAAAAATGGTACTTGTGGTATGGAATGCAACGTAATTGCCAACTTATAATTGTTGATATCGGGTATAATAATTACCCTGTATTTTATAGTATATGGGGTTACTAGTGGAAATTTTGAATGAAATTCTTGCGCAGTTTGTACCTATCTTAAGTGCACGGTTTCGCGAAAGTTCATTAATTACAAGCTGCACTTGAATCGGGACATAACCCGGGGAACTCGGGATTATGGGATTATCTCGTTCGTAACTACGACGATTATGTAGACCCACCATAGAATGCGCATACCCGAAGTCTTCTTCATTACCCGTACACACTGTTTGGCGTTCACATATCAAAGCGAATATCGCGTATTGCTATCAAATATACTTTGTGTGTATGCTGATAGCGATCTACGCTGGGCGGCTATGCAATAATCCCGGTTTTGTCACGTTTTGACCCGAGCGTATGTGAATGAATGTCTTGCGAGATAAGAGCGAGAGTTCCCCATGTCGGCTTGCGATAACGCGGGAACGCCGGAGTGACGCGCCGTCGGCCGACCGCGTATGCCGAAGGTCGCTGTAGACGATGATACAGCGTGAACTCTCGTCAGTTAACATAAACTGACTATTTCATTAAAGTTTGAGACTGTTCCAATATGCAGAAAAGGGGGCCATTTTGTAAAAAAATAAAAATATTAACAAATGGTGCAGATCTTGTTGAGACGGCTCGTTACAAGCATCGTGATCTACATTATATGCAACTATTAGGAAAGAGGTATCTAGTGTTGAAAGGGTTAAAGGCAATGTGTCTCAGATGCTGTCTCACAGTCAGGTAGCTAATATGAGACAAGCCATGTGATTTTGTACCTAAGAACATGCGCGATTTCTCATTAAAAATAATATTTACAGAAACTGCGATATTTTCTGCTAATGACGTCGAAGGTTGACGGAGTTTTCGGAGGAAATGCTAATTAGAACTCCACATGTACTCTGAATACTTCGCTAAATTTCGGAAGGAACATTTCATAAACATTTATTATAGTTATTTCTTGCTGTGAAAGAAAAAAAGTAAGTTAATAAATTAGTAACCACCGATTCCAGGCATTTAAACCCCAGTTTATTGAACGTTTACTGTTTCACTGTAAAACCTCTTTCAACCGGACACATGTTTCCCCGTTTATTGTATGATTATTCAAACATCGAATACCGCAGTTCGCCAAAATTGATATTTGATAAAAACTACCCATCAAGTTGCATGCATGCGTTTAAACCTTTGGTAGAAATGTCAGATGTAATCAATGGACGGCATCATGCATCAACTAATGTATGACGTACGCTGGAGAAATGGGGCTTATGGGTTAGGCGACCACTGTAGCTCCTGATCAAATAAGCACGACGATTGTATCATTGATGCAATAGCGAAGTGTGCAGATCATGATCAGACTGTGCGGATGCACAGGCTGATCTGGATCTAGACTGTTCGCAGAATCTAAAAGTCCCATTTCTCCAGTCAGACACATTTAAACCTTGAAGAACTTCAGACCTGAATCCCTGTATTTTCAAACAGTGTAGATCCTGATGAGACGAGCCGTCTCATCAGGAGCTACACAGTTTTGGTATTCACTTCTGATATTTTGTCACAATTGAAGTGCTCAGTGGAATAATGGTGCTCACCACACGAGGGAGATATCTCATTTATTCCCCTCGCCCTTTCAATCGCCCTCTTTCTGATGGATTTAATTTGCTGAAAATTAACATTTCAGAGTATATACACATTAGATAGGTGTCAATCGGTTTACCGGACCCCGCTATTCAAGGTGTATGATCACGTGGTACTAATAACAACAACAAGTACTGAAACTTCCAGAATTGTATAGTGTCCTTATTACGTAACAGATTTTGATGAAATATGGCGCATCAAACGCGTCTTGTTAAGCTGCATTTTGTGGCCTTTGTATGTTCGCCCAAACTTCTGTCGTTTTTGCGAAGAACCGATTTCCGTGTCTACCGACACGGAAATCGATTCTTCGCAAAAACGACATAAGTCTGTGCCGAACTCCATGGACCACCAAATGCAGCTCAGGATGACGCATTTGCTGCGCCATATTTCATCAAAATCCGTTGCATATTAAGGAAAATATCAAATAATACTTACTTTGGAGTGGGCGACGTTGTTGTTGTTGTGACCACGTGATCATGCACCTTGCTGTCGGTTGACATTGTTCCATGCGACAGTATTTTCATCTTCCGGATCATAAACAGCACCTGTAGCCTATTTCACCAACATTGCAAAGTATACTTTTCTAGCAAAGTATACTTTGAGGGAGTAATCATTTATTTTCCCGAAATGCATTATTTCATATAGAACTAACCACTGCATATATTTGATGATTAAAAGTATGCAGAATTATTATACTGAATTTATTACATTATCACAGCCAAAATGGCTGTGATAATGTAATAAATTCAGTATAATAAAAATTAATAAATTTATTCTTAAATTGAAAATTTCTCCCTCAAAGTATGCTTTGCAATGTTGGTGAAATAGGCTACTGGTGCGAGTAAATATTTTCCAATCTTGTAATCGCGCATTTAGTTGGGTCTTGATATCACCTCGTATGTTATCTCTTGATGTTTCCACCTATGGTTATCTCTTGTTGTATCAACTTATGTTATCTGGTGTTGTATCAATGTGCAGAGCTCCTGAATTACGAACATCTTCTGTTTAGATAGTAGTGGACGAGTTCTAGACGCATTATCTTCGGATAATTCTTAGCTGGTTATGCCAGTAGTTCCCGGAACGTAGTGGTCAGTTGCAGAAAGAACTTCGCAGTGGCTGTAATTGTATATGTAAATACTGTCTTCTGACTGACCACTTGGATAGTCTCAGTCCACATTCAAGGTTTGGGATCACGTGGTTTTCGAACCTGATTCTCCGATGTGGCTTATTTTGTGACGCCATTTTGAAGTATATTTCCATTAAAATCGTCCTAACAAAATGACGGAGTGTGATGATTTATCCCGTCAACACAGTGCGTATGTGCCGTGAAACACGATGCCGTGAAACATTTTTGATATCCAGTCAATACTATTTTTGCATTTTACAGTCATTTGTAGGTGTTCACGGGATAAAAAGAATAGTAGGTTAGTGCCGTGAATGGGAAACAATATCTGGCGCGGCACGGAAACGGGATGTGCTCGGCAGAGTCTCGCCCATCCCGTTTCCTGAGCCTTGCCAGATATTTTTTCCCATTCACGGCACTAACCTACTATTCTCTATCTATTTTCCTTATTTCTGAACCAAAGTATATGTTGTGACCACTCATTTGAACCGTCTCGGCGAGACGGTTCAAATGAGTGGTCACTACATATACTTCTGATGAGAAATAAAGAAATTCTTGAGCCTTGCCGGATATTTTTCCCATTCACGGCACTAACCTACTATTCTCTATATATAGTTCACCAAAGACGATGACGTAGAATAAAAAGCAACCTGTATCGCATTTGCTGCGCTTAGTTTCATAAGAATTGCTCATTCCATTTGAACGATATTACAGGAAATCTACTCAAACACATCCGTAACAAAAACATGACGTTTCGCCGTTCGAAAACCACGTGATCCCACACCCTTCATATTGTTCGGTATTGATTCAAATTAGGTTGACTTACTTAAGTTGATTTGATCTCAACCGTTTGATTCAAACTGACCGTGACATTGATTAAAACGACATGTAAGTTGGTCCACATCGGCGTGGGTTCTGTAGCCTATTTCACCAACATTTCAAAGTATTCTTTTCTAGCAAAGTATACTTTGAGGGAGTAATTATTGAATTTTCCTGAAATGCATTAGTTCATATAGAACTAACCGCTGCATATATTTGATGATTAAAAGTATGCATAATTATTAAACTGATTTTATTACATTATCACAGCCATAATGATAATGGCTGTGATAATGTAATAAATTCAGTATAATAAAAAATAATAAATTTATCCTAAAATTGAAAATTTCTCCCTCAAAGTATACTTTGCTAGATAAGTATACTTTGCAATATTGGTGAAATAGGCTACAGAACAGGATTTGACCTAAATCAACCTTGATTCATATTACGTCACTATAACTTGATTCATGTTGAATTGGCCCACATACACCATCGCTTCAAATTAAGAATGTAAGCGTAGTTTCAAGTGAAATGATATATACACGTACTATACATTTTAGTAAAATTAAATGAGCCTCCAAAGGAAGTGTTCATATATGGTACCCTGGCATAAGCCACGTTTGTACATATAAGCATACGTACCCACGTGTGTAAGTTGGTACATACTCACTGTTGCTAAGATAACTAATTAATTAAGTTGCCATGTATTGGCTCTTAGCATAGATGTACTATTATTTAAGCTGAGTTCACTAACACTGGCTCCTACTTCAAAGCAAATTAACCTGAACACACACTGTTTAAATTAAAGACGTGCATAAATGCCATACATATATACGAGGGCGGATCCAGAAGTTCGTGGACACCGTCTATAATTAATTAACACAATGTTATCGATGGTTCAATATTTGCTCACATTCAAGTTATTATATACTCAAATAATGTTAATACTTTTAGTTACTTTATATAAAACCGCGGATATCTGTGTACACAGGGCCTCCGTATATATTACAGTTGCTCTAAATCTACTGGGGGTCGTTTCACTAACCTTCGTACGACTAAAATGTTCGTAAGTGCAAAAGTATGATAGTCTGTAAATTTCAAATTAACAGTGTTTTCTCGTAAACAATTATTGGATTTACATGTATTGAGCATAGGCTGCATATGCAGCCAATGCTCAATAAATGTAAATCCATCAATTTAAATTTCCAGACGATCCTAAATCTGCACTTACGAACAGTTTAGTCAAACGGCCCCCAAGTCTATTCGTACCACGGATACACACATTGTGCCAATTCTAAGTTGCATACCGTGAACAATATGTACTGAAACGTTGCTTCAATTAAGTTGTCATACACAATGTTTTTCTAGGTTTTGCCGTAGAATTGACCAACAATACGAAGCCCCGCAGAGCACGTAGAATTGACCAACAATACGAAGCCCCGCAGAGCACGTAGAATTGACCAACAATACGAAGCCCCGCAGAGCACGTAGAATTCTCTTGTTTTATTATTTCGTTCGCTGTTGTTATAGCGTTGGAACGAATTGTTATAGCGTTGGAACGAATTGTTATAGCGTTGGAACGAATTGTTATAGCGTTGGAACGAATTGTTACTTCGAGCGAACGAATTGTTAAATTGAGGGAACGAATTTTTATTTCGTGGGAACAATTTGTTAATTCGAGGGAACGAATTGTTATATCGTGGGAACGAATTGTTAATTCGAGGGAACGAATCGTTAAATTGAGAGAACGAACTGTCATTTCGTGAGAACGAATTGTTAAAAAAAGTGCATGTCCCCTGCGGGGCTCCGTACAACACAGACGTTTGGTTCACACTAGTAAACTTCCCTCAGATTCATTTCAAATCTACCTCCACAACCTGTTGTTGTGATGGCAGCGATTGGCGGATGATCGCCGTTGCCCTGAGAGCACATTCGTAGGAAATCTAGTACATGTACTCAATGATCACAGGAGGCATGGAAGTGGAAAATTAATCCGCAATTGGAGCACTAAACAAACGGGAAGACAAAGTTCAACACGGCTCGCTACCCATTCACATCAAAGGCAGAGAGATGCTTAGTCGCAGGAAGCGACGATACCGACCGGTGATTCACTACAGTGGAACCTCTCTAAACCGGACACAATCTGTGAACTTCTTATTTTTCTTGGGTTTCTTGGTATTTTATCCCAGGTTATTATGTCGAATAGCACACAAATATGGCTCATAATTATCAAATGTCTGATCTCCCAGGGTGTCCGGTTAAGAGAGGTCTCACTGTATTTTGAGTCACAGCCAGAAATTGGGATTATGGCATTTACAATCAATGTATGCCCGGAACAGTGAGAAAGGGGAGGGTGGTGTGCGGGTAACCCGTGTTAATTTAGAACATTCGGAAATTAAGTCAACAGTCTTATTCCCGAATCTTGGTAATTATATAATTATTATGTATAATTCCTGAGGACGGGGCAGCGGCCTATAGGCGAATGTGGGAAACATGTAGATAATATCTAATATCCCCGCCGGATATCTGTTTGACTGTCTACTGCTCACGTTGATAACACTTATAGACTGTTTCACGAAAGCTGCCCAAATTTTACGGCTATATAAACAATGCAAAAACAATATTTTTTTCGATAATATTAAATTAAAGCAAAATTTAAGAATGAGCCTTCTTTTTATTTCGTGAAATGTTGTCAAATATTGATTTTATTACGAAAAATTGATTTGTCTATGGGAATTTAACATGGGGGAAAAAGAGGTAAAGCAGTGTGGGGGGAGTCAAAAAACGAAAAAAATTGGAAATTGACTCCGAAACCTGACTAGATAGCTTGGAAATGATCTAACTAAGAAAACAAAAGGTAAATTTTAAAAATCGGTCCAGTATTTCTGAAATTCAAAAAAAATTCCCCATGTTCAATCCCCATAGACATCTTCACTCCGTGAAGATGTCTATGGGGATTTAACATGGGGAAATTGTTTTTTCGCAATAACATCAATATTTGACCAAATTTCACGAAATAAAAAGAAGGCTCATTCTCAATTTTTCCTTTAATTTAATATTATCAAAATAAATCTTGTTTTTTAATTGTTTATATAGCCCTAAAATTTGGGCAGCTTTCGTGAAACAGACTATAGGTACAATTCATTTTATTTTCGAAAAAAAAGAAGAAAATAAGTGCCTGTATAAGGTCCCGGTATGTAACTCATTAAGGGGAGTCATTGTGCATCTGTGCCCTGTTAGCTCAGTCGGCAGGCAGATGGTACAGTGAACAAGAGGCCCAGGTTCGTGTCCCGAGTCGGTGCGCATTTGTCTCGCCATGTGGCAATAATAAATGTATGCAACTTGAACATTTATGCATGAATGCCTTTTACAATACTAGGTTGACGTTATTGAGAACGGTCATAGAGTTTCGAAATTTCTTCATGGAAGGAGTATTATGTAGCCTAATTGTAGGAAGTAACTCTGCAAAACTCCCATACCGTCGGTGCGGGCGTTTTGCAGAGTTACTGCCCGCAACTATATATATGTACGGCCAGAATATATCCCGAATTTGCGATATCCAGGCTAGAAATACCAGACAAATGACATTCGGTCAAGTTAATCAAGTTAGATGACCACTATATTTATTGAATTGTCCATCCGCTTTCTCGAGTGGAACTATTTTATTAGGTGGCTAATTCCGCCATTAGCCAGAGTGGCCTCAGCACCATCCAGCCGCGGAAGGATGTCCGTGACGGGGAACTTTTTCTCTCTAAATCTCTTTCTGGGGTTGATGACATTTGTGGCCAGACTAGCAACAATAGTGTCTAGCGCACTGTTGCAACATCATCATACTATTTGTTGGATTTATGGTGATTGTTGACATAATGAAGAACATTGTAGGATGCGCAGTGGAATGCGCATGCTGATCTGGATCTACGCTCGTCTGTCACAGTCATACATGACGGCTGACACCACTCTACTACTTGCGAGGGAATCCAATTGTGCAAAGTTGTCCGAGTATGTAAGGAGCTGTATTAATCTGATTAACTTCAATACGACGTCCGCTGAGAGTAGATGTATTTGTGATTAAAGCCGAATTCCAGCATCTCAATAAGGTAACTGAATCAGCAATGCATATTTGCAGTCGCGTGCCGTTTTCCAGTATAGAGACAATGAAGAAACATTACATGTGACTGTGACTGGAGAAGTGCGGCTCATTGGTTTTGCGACCAGTGTAGATCCAGATCAGACTGTGCATCCGCACAGTCTGATCAGGATCTGCACTGTTCGCTATCCCATCACTGAAACATTCGGTATGCTTTGAACAAGCAATATAGATCGCCATCAGGCTACAGGAGTGTGTTATTTGATCAGATGGTACATTGGTCGCAAAACCCATAAGCCCCAATTTCTCCAGTCACAGCCACACATATGTTGTCAAGGGTTTTATAAAATGGCGACCAGAAAATGGACACTGCATGTGCGATTTTATTACTATTAATAATGTCGGACACGAAATGTACCACTACTATCACTGTCCAACACGTACGCCTCTTTCCACAAGCTTCGGTGTGATCTTTGATCACAAGTTACACTTGTCACACATACAATAAGCACCAATTCTCCAGTCACAACCACATTGTTATTGTATAAAGTGGGCTTTCTTCGTGCACTAACCCAATATACGCTACATACACATTTCGTTCTGTGACAACCCAAATTCAAGTGGCTCCCCAACCCCGTTTCATTGGCCGAGAAAAACGCTTCCCGGTGCGGACAATCACGTGAGCTCAGTAGCCGATTTCATCAACATTGCAAAGTATACTTTCTAGCAAAGTATACTTTGAGGGAGTAATCATTTATTTTGCCCGAAATGCATTATTTCATATAGAACTAACGACAGCATATATTTGATGATTAAATGTATGCAGATTTATTATACTGAATTTATTACATTATCACAGCAAAAATGGCTGTGATAATGTAATAAATTCAGTATAATAAAAATTAATAAATTTATCCTAAAATTTAAAATTTCTCCCTCAAAGTATACTTTACTAGAAAAGTATACTTTGCAATGTTGGTGAAATAGGCTACAGGCGAAATTGCTCTCTTGTACAACTAGCAGCGGGCCCTTTGGTAACCCGTCCGTTCTGTATGTACTGCGTTACAGACATGACTTTAGGGTTAGTCCAAAGTAGACGGGAAATACAGGGTATACCACAACCTTCAGCCCCGGGTTCGATCCTGCACCTTTGGCTTGATTGGTTAGTATTCGTACTCGCTGTCAACTCGATCAACGTCTCCGTCATCGGGACGTGTTATCAAAGGACTAAGCTATATTGGAAACTGAAGGGTCAGTGGGAAAAGGGGGATAACTCCTCCTTCATGGACTTATCTCCCTTCTTCCACTGAGCCATCCAGTTATATTTCGAAACTGTGATGCCACTATCTCACAGGGTTGATTATTTAATATATGACATTTTATATAAGGTTTACAAACTGAGGATTTGTCGAGTTCCTCATATCATATAACAAGAAACTGTGGCCGCGAAGTTAATTAACCAAAGGTGATAAGTATTCATAAGCACAGCTGTGAAAGTCAAAAAAGGGCATGGTCTTATTAAAGGTACATGCCCACTCAGTAGGCACACACTGTTCTTTATAGGAATTAAATAAGTGTATAATTGGGTCAATATTCCACCAGTGCCCGCTATACAGATAACATCAGTTAGTAATATGTATTTTACCGATAGTGACTCGCTGTGGTATCAGGCTATTTCCATATGAAAATGAGGCATGCTATTTTTTTCACTATTTATACTAATTAAATACGTCACCTGACAAAAATAATCGACAGATTATAAAGTATGATCATTGCACATCAAACCATAAATACAGAGGATACATAGTAATGTCCGTTAACATTTTAAGGAAACACGGTTATCGCCCCTGATATCAGTGTGAAAATTGACGTCTGATATAAAATGTATAATAATGCCAATCAATACATGAGGTAATGATGATGTCTCTGATATATAGAACATTGTGTGCCAACTGAGTGGGCATGTGCCTTTACTGGCAGCATGGATGTGTGGCATTTATCCACAAGTATGACGCATTTAAATATTAAAATAATCCATCATGGGATATAGAAGTTATGACGTAATTGAGAATCTCCGGCGAACTTCTTAATGTGTGAACAAGTTGTGTGAAGGTCAAACGGTCAAGGTCATATTAAGGGCGGCATGAACTAATTGAGAGACTCCAGCGAACTTCTTAATGTGTTGGACACACGGACGGACAAACGGACACACAGTTCAAACACTATATGTATAAAAACACCCGTGATAGATTATATTTATTTATTAGTATATATTGAAGTAGTTAGGAGTACATTGCTCTAATTACATTAGCTTGAGTTTGAATCGTTCTTTGTTTACTTTCTACGTCGTGGAGAGTCACCTACAGTGGGGTCAGCGTGTAAGTGCACACACGAACGAACCCGACAGGTTGGAACGAACCAACCTGTCGTGTTCGTTCGTGTGTGCACTTACACGCTGACCCCACTGTAATTCATGTATAAAAAAAAATGTAAATATTTTTCTGCATTTTTTTCTCATTTCGCATCAAAAGTGTATGTTGTTACCACTCAGTTGAACCGTCTCGGCGAGACAACATACACTTTGGTAACAACATACACTTTGGGTGGGTACCGAACCAACCTGTTCGTTCGTGTATGCACTTACACGCTGACCCCACTGTAAGACGTTTCACTTAATTATGTGAGTTTATGATAATAGTGTTGACTCATATTGTAGAATATTCTTATGAACGTCAACGCCTTGCAGATTATTGCTACATTTTAGTGCGCTAAATCAAAACGTTAGTCCGCAAAAGTATTCCGTTGACTGTGGTGTAGCGATATTATATAGTGCAACCTAGTTAAGCGGAAAACGTGCAGCTAATATTTAAGTTGTTTTTATCACCAAATATGCGTTATACATGTAGCAATGTACATACATGTATTAAGTTTGTAATACGCTGTAATATTACACGGCGAAAGCCCATTTATAATTTAAGCAACACACATGAGACACGACATATTATTTTGTACCTTCGGACATCTGCGTACTTTTATGAAATACGTTTACAAAATTTACAATATTCTCCGTAAATGGCGTCAAAAGTTGACAAAATATTCAGAGTACATGCATGTACTCTGAATATTTTGTCAACATTTGACTTTATTTATGAAAGATATTGCAAATTTTGTAAACGTATTTAATGCAATTACGCAGAAGTCTGAAGGTACAAAAGCACATGGCGTGTCTCATATATATGTTGCACGACGTGCACGTAGTATTCTAGTTGCAGATACAGAGCTCGGTATATTATACGGACGATTGCATAATACATCGAGAAATTTGTTTGGCCAAGACTGAGCACAGCTCAATCGTCGACTGATTTCGGCTATGCCGAGTGTCTTATGCAATCAGTCAAATCGTTTAGTAAATATCATATGAAATCACAAGGCATGTATGATCCGCTATGTAACATATCGCAGCCCGTAAACATTCACTTGCTATGGTTTCATGCTGACAACTGCTGATTTAATATGATCTTTATTACACTCTTGACTAATTTCGTTAGAAACTCGGCTATGCGCCGAGTTTCTTACGAAATCAGTCAACTCGTTTAATAAATATCGTATTAAATCACAACATATGTAGGCATGTAAGTTACAGTAACAGTAACAGATAGCAGCCCATACACATTCACTAACCCGAGAATTGCTTTTATGTTGATAGTAGCTGCGATAACATCTCCAGATAGCGGCTCGAGTTCTGTCGATTCCTGATGCAAGATAAACTAATTGAACAAATTATCATTTGAACCTACTCAGCCTCCCGTACTGCATTCCTATATATACCTGTGAAACGTGCGGTCAAAAACTGTTCAGTAAAACACAACTTCACTTAATTATCTGTAACTAGAAATACAAAATTGTTTCCCAAAACGTTTAATTCTGCAATTACTATTACATTACAGTACAAGCATGAGCTCTACCTCTGCGTCTCTCTCTCCCTCTCTGTGTATACATTCTCTCTCTCTCTCTCTCTCTCTCTCTCTCTCTCTCTCTCTCTCTCTCTCTCTCTCTCTCTGTAGACAGTTGTTCATATATTGCACTACGTTATATGATAAAAGTATGTAATCGCGACGTCAAAACTGCATGCTTGCACAAGTTCAAGTAACTCTGTTGAAGATGGATTTTGCATGTTGTTTATAGTTTACAGTGGGATCTGTTGAAGTTTGCAGTCGTATCGTATCTTTCATTCTGCGCGGAAATTGGCCCGAATATATTCTATGCTCGTCAACGCGTTCGTTGTTTCCCTCGCTGTCCATGAGGCCGTACCATTGTGAATAGTCCACCTACTGCCTCTTCAACCACATACGTCTAATAGACTTGAAATAGTAAATGCTTATTTATCAATATTCTTATTTTCGTCCCATAGCGCCGTCCATGCGACATGCAATCCGGGTGTCACACACCAATTTACATTGCACCTGACCTTGCACACACCTGATCATACCAACCTTTCATTTGTTCTGTCATTCCTTCGACAAGTCATTTCTCTACACAATATAAGACAAGCCATTTATATGCCTGAACAGATGTGCGATATTTCATGACAATTATATACACAATTCCGTAAAGGATGCCGAAAGTTGACGAACTGTTCAGAGCAAATGCGGAATTACGGAAAATATCACAGTTACTGTAAATATATTTCACGAAAAATTGCGCGTTTTCTTAGGTACAAGATCACAGGACTTGTCTCACACTAGCTGCACGTATTCCGCTTTATAGGCAATAGGTTATGCAGTGTAATGGAATGTAATTAGAGTTATGTAGTCAGAACAAGTCTTATACGCGAAACTACAGTGCAACCTCTCTAAACCGGACAACAAGAAACATATGTGATCATAATATTGATAGGTTTCTTGGTCATTTATCTCAGGTGATAATGTCTGTTCGTGATCGCACAGCACACAACTATGGCTCGGAATAATCAAATGCCTGGTTTACAGTGAAACCTCGCTAACTCGGACACCCTGGGGACCTCCACTGTATTACCCGTATCAGCTTAATTGAGTGCGTGTATCAGTTATCCCGTAAGTATAAACTTTATTTATTTTACAACGATTACAAACAAGCGCGAGAGCACTTATACAAATGATTTCGTTGGCACAGATGAAGGCGTAAGGGCGGTCATTAATGTGGGAGGAAACCGGAGTATCCGGAGGAAACCCACTTGTCCGATATGGCGACCACCATACCATCTCACATACTGCCCCTGGCGAGGATCGACTCAGGGGTCGCATTGGTGAGAAGCGCGCTCGTTACCGATTGCGCTAACCGGACAACGCTGTAAGAAGTATACGTACGCGCATTGTTGATCTACATGTACATGTAATCGTACATGAGGTGGGGATTGGTCCAGCATGACGCAGGTACGGTGCGTAGAAGTTAGCATAAACATAAACCTTTATCCTAAATGTCTAAACCTCTGCCAGCAATTGTCTTTTTCTGCATCGTAAATGTTTACATCCAGTTGAATCGGCCACTGACTGCGCGGTATACACGTGAACTATGGTACACCGCGACCTGCGTTAATCTTGCCAATATTTCTAAATGTGTTTATTACAAAATACTTGAATATTGTGTTGGAAAGTAAGCGGCTTAATTGGCAGAGCCTGAGCTGTAGCACAGCTCAGGCACAGCCAATCAAACTGCTTGCTTGCTAGTTGATATTGCCAATCGATGTTCAGAAACGTTTAGATCTTGGCAAGATTAACGCAGGCGGTGTTGTATAAATCGACATATGTAAGACCTGTTTTCACAAAACGTCGCGGAAATATTAAACTAGACAGTGAATGCTCTTATATAATCCGTAATAGTATGTTCTGATATCACTGAAGTGACAATTTACGGTGTAGAGAGTGGTTAAATGGCTGGCGGGTTTCATGGCTCGGCTAAGTGTCAATGCTACGAGAGCTGCTCGAAAATTAATGTAGTTTCGATCATAATTTGTGAGTGTGACTGCGATAAATGGTTTGTGACCAGTGTAGCTCTTGATCAAATAGCACACTCTCACGTAGCCTGATAATGATCTGTATTGCTTGTAGAATCATGACGAATGCGCAATCTGACCTGGATCTACACTGGTTGCAACACCCATAAACGAAAAACGGTTTCTGATCACTTTATTGACTATATTACAATAGAACGATGCCTAGGAACATACACTGGTCATATATCGTCTAAGGTCTTTTTGCAACCGACGACCCACACACAAACCACAGGCACTTTGTGGTATGATCGACAAATGCCTTTTTTAAATCATACACAATTTTACTATGATATTAAAATATCTACAACTCAAGGTATGACAGTCGCCATCTTTTCAACCAACGGTAAAAACGGTTGAAAAGATGGCGAGTGTCCTACCTTGTAGATATTTAATATCGGAGTTAATTGGGTATGATTTAAAGAGCTTTTGTTGTTCATACCACAAAGTGCCTGTGATACAAACCACTTATCAACACTCTGAACATATTCAACGTCCAAATGGTAGTGAGTCCGAAGCGTTTCATAGCCTTGCCTGATGAACATGATATGTGAATGTGGCTGGAGAAACGGAGCTTATGGTATTTGTGGCCAGTGTAGCTCCTGATCGAATATCACACTGTGTATCCTAATAACGGATCTGCATTCCTTGTTAGAAGTATGACGGGTGTTTCATTGATTGAATGGCAACCAGTGCAGATTCTTATCAGACTGTACAGATGCACAGGCTGACCTGGATCTATACTGGTCGCAAAACTATTTACTTCACAAGCATGTTAATGTGTCTTTGACGTCATGTTCAAGTATAAATTGGTTGTTTCTTTCAAAAAGAAATTATGAACACATTTGTCGTGTGACGTAGTTTCAATTCCTGCCGCTGACGTTTTTGGCGACCACCCGACCGGTCACAGGAAATTATATTTAGCTTTATTAAGAATAATTGAACCTTTATTTAATGTGTGTACACCCAGAACAGAATGGGTGCAGATTATGCACACTAACATACTAAAATTGAAAGTAGCACAGAATAGCAACACTTGTGGTAGTTGGTTAGGGATAAACAATGGTGGTGGCATATGTAGGCTTGTATTTTCCTGGTGAGAAACATGTGACGGGCCATTAACAGCGTCCATCGTCTCGCTCGCACTTGCCAACCATATTGGCACCTGCATGGCGTTACTACATGTATATGACTCGGCTGTGGCATTACCTTCATTATCGCTCGCCATTTTCGCCGATATCGATTTCGAAAAAATCAGTCATATTTTCCGTAGATGACGTCGAATGTTGACACAAACTTCAGAGCTCATGCGGAATGGAATTCCGCATGAGCTCTGTATTTTGTGTCAACATTTGACGTGATTTACGGAAAATATTCTAATATATGGAAATAAATATCGGCGCAAAACGGCGATGCGATAATGAGGTAATTCCAGAGTCGGTGTCATATGCACCTATGGACCCTCGCTGATAGGCCTGACTCACGTTATGGTAGTCGCATACCTAGAGATGAAGTGACTAATGGAATGGATTGACTGTATAATACATATTCGCACTGGGGAATGCCCGTCCACAAAATACTTTTATCCCGTCAACACAGTGCGTATGTGCCGTGAAACACGGTGCCGTGAAACATTTTTGATATCCAGTCAATACTATTTTTGCATTTTACAGCCATTTGTAGGTGTTGACGGGATAAATAGAATAGTAGGTTAGTGCCGTGAATGGGAAATCATATCTGGCGCGGCACGGAAACGGGATGTGCTCGGCAGAGCCTCGCCCATCCCGTTTCCTGAGCCTTGCCAGATATGTTTTCCCATTCACGGCACTAACCTACTATTCTCTATATGTACTCTGGTAAGCCAGTGAAAATAGGTGCTACCTAAGTGACGGGCTTTTACAGTGGCACTTGATTGTTTTAGTATAACTTGGGAGCGTCTATCCCTGGCCCTGGTGGTACTGTACTGTCTATGCATATGGATTTGTTTTCTGAGTATATAACGCTAATTCCATTACATTGCATTACATACGAGGTATGATGGAGTAGTATTTTCCAAGTTTGCGTTTTCACTTGCTTGCAAGCTTGAAACTCACAATAACAATTGATCTGACAGCCGGTGTTACAAATCGTTCGTGGATGTGTTCAAACTTACTTATGTACACATGTATGTGGACAATGGTGGCATTATGGAACCACGTTAATGTGACACGGACATTTATAAAATATCCGTACGTATCCTTTTCTCGTACGAAATTTAGTGAAACCGGCCCCAGATTTAGTTGATTGTTGTAGGTCATTGAGTGCTTTGTGGTTAGCTACATGTTTGTACATGTTATATATACTACCTGTTATAGCTCACTCGGGTTACCTAAGTCTAGTCAACCCAATTAGTTTGGTAGTTCTTATTAGCCGAGTATATGAGACGATGACGTTGTACCTAAGAAGATGTGCATTATCTCATGAACAATATTGACAAAACATTTTCGGTAATTAACGACGAACATTTCATCAACGTGTGAAGCCATTTACAGACAATACCACAGTGTCTGTAAATAAATAGTTTTCATGAAAAATCGTACATCTTCTGCTAGTTAAGGACATTTCATCTCTTCTTCCCCTCGCCACGTAGAGACAAAAGTTCAGAACCTGAATGTTGTTGCTTCGTTTCTTCACCGGGTAGTACCTTCAATTTCGTTCATTCCTTTCTACGCCTCACAGAGACGAAACTTAATGATCTTCTATTCTGGGGATACGCTGGTCCCCCACACCAAATGTCTATATACTCAGGTTCAGGGCCAATGCACTCCATGCCTAAATACGGCTGTATTTGAAACTACTGCAAACTCCTACCAGCGTGCACGCTCGCCTGTAACAAACACTTTACACGACTGGATTCCGCTACATAAACATGCCAGCGGATCAGAATCTACACTGATCAACAAGCAATCAGCCCGTGTTTACCATGGCCAGACAGTCGGCTCTATAATCAGTGATATAGAGTACATTAGCTCTGTGCTGGCGGGAAGGGTTATATCATCCGAACATCTAACTCCGCGTGATAGCGAAGTCATGTTAAGGAGATGGCAAATTAATTTCCAATAGAACACACATGCTTCTGCATTCATATCGCCGATAAATCATGCTGCTCGCGGCGGAAACGAGTGTTTGTAATAAATGTGCTTGTAGACAGTGTATGAGCCAGAATGCGTCGTAAATACAGTGGGACCTGTCTAAACCGGACACCCCGGGGACCTCCCAGGGTGTCCGGTTTAGAGAGGCGCCGCTGTTATTCAGTGTGTGTGATAAATAAAGTTATAGACACTGTATGAACCTGACTACGTCGTAAATACAGTGGGGTCTCTCTGAATCGGACACCCTGGGGACCCAGGGTGTCCGATTCAGAGAGATCTCACTGTTTAGAGTGATTCCACTGTTATGCAGTGCTTGTAATAAAGACAGTTGTAGACACTGTATGAAACTGACTACGTCATAAATACATTGGATTGGAATATCGCTAAACTCGCTTTAGAGATATCCACCCCACTGTATGTGTATGTTCACTCCAAGACACGGTTATATGCATTGCGATCATAACTACCAGCATAACGATTATACTTGAAAGTTAGTGTTCATGTTTATCCGGTTTAGAGAGGTTTTATCCTGCAGCCAATAGCCGTCTTCGTCTATAGCCGTGCTGTTTTCACTTTCACTATGCGGTTCTCTTGCACAGAGTTAAACGTTTCTGAACATGTATTGGCTATCGTGACTCGCAATCACGCAGATTGATTGACTGAGCCTGAGCTGTAGAACAGCTCATGCGTAGCTATCAAGCTGTTTGATTTCAAACACAATATTCAAGTAATTTTGAAATTAAAACAAATGACAATTATTGGCAAAATTAGCGCAGGCGGTTTATGTATTTGATTATTGCCCGCCGTTTACCTGTGCCATGTTACGGAACTCACCGTCGTGCAGTAGCCATTATCTCCCGATATCCACTGCACTCGTGTCAGACCCATGCACACCGGCTCTGGTAATATCTACCTTATCGCATATCAGTAGCTACCGATACTTATTTTGACAATCAAATATTTGTTCTGTAGCCGTTGTCGAATGTTCGCAAAACCAACCACCGCCAATGCGGAATCCGCATTGGCGGTGATTGGTTTTGCTAACATTCATAACTTTTTGCCAATAATCGCGGTTAATTACGTTGAGTTTTGTATATTTTCTAAATAAGACTCGCGGAAGACGGTTTTTGTGGTAAGAATGATAGTCCCATAACGAGACGTGTACACGTGGAACTATGATGTTACGAGAGTCTAACGGTTCGTTTTCCCATGCGCGGGGGGATCATATCTTAGACGTGTCGCTTGAACTCCCGGGATGATTATTGAAATAGCTATATATTCGGATAAGATATGCCAGAATGCGGAAGTTATATGATTCCAAGGTGCGTGGATTGACGTTTTGGAATATTCTCAAAAGTGCCACAGTTTTCCTGGGTATTGAAATATAACATTTCCCGCCAATCTGTCAGACCACGGGGAGCGGTGTGATGAGATTACTTAATATTCTCACTAACTGGTAACACAGTCGGGCGAATTCATGGTTACTAGGTGAATTCAGGGTTATTGGGATACTTCATGGGTGAATTCAGTGTTGCTAGGCGAATTCAGGATTACTGGCACATAGGTATTATAGGGCGAATTCAGGATTACTGGGCGAATTTAGGGTTACTTGGCGAATTCAGGATTACTGGCGAATTCAGGGTCACTTGGTGAATTCAGGATTGCTTGGCGAATTCAGGGTATATTTGCCGAATTCAGGATTACTGGGCGAATTTAGGGTATATTTGCCGAATTCAGGATTACTGGACGAATTCATGGTTACTTGGCGAATTCCAGATTACTGGCGAATTCATGGTTATTGCCGAATTCAGAATTACTGGGCGAATTCAGCGTTACTTGGCGAATTCAGGATTGCTCAGGCTGGGCGAATTCAGGGTTATTTGGCGAATTCATGGTTACTTTGCGAATTCAGGATTGCTGGGCGAATTCAGCGTAACTTTGCGAATTCAGGGTTAATTGACGAATTCACGGTTACTTGGCGAATTCAGGATTAAGCAGGCTATCTTATTTCACACTCGATGTCTTACGGAAAGTATTAGAAAACAAACGTAAACAATTCGGTAACAATTCAGGAGCAATTTGGGTTATTATTCCTGACATTCTCACCAACAATTACTGATAGTTTTGTAGAGTTTCGAAATTAACTGCAGCATAAATCGCCAACGTGATAGGAATATTCCGAATTGTGCTTAAGTTGCAACGACAGCAAGTGGTTATATTCGTTAATTTGGTTTGTCTCCTTTGCCACAGGATCGCGAATGTTTAGAATCCCAAATCGTCAATCTATTCGTTTTTTTTTTGGTAACTTGAATAAAATATCTGCTGACAACACGGTCCCAGGTTTCAAATATGCCGTTATGTGGCGCCGAATAGTTTTTTTTACAGTTCTAACAGGATCACACGACAACGTACACATGTGGATTGGAATACTATTAATGACTTCAACTGTGACAGGGCGTTATGTTTGTGGAAAATCTTAAATATTTTCCTTCTATGCACTCAGAGTATATGTCGCGACCACCATTTGAACCGTCTCGTCGAGACGGTTCAAATGTGTGGTCACAACATATACTTTCATTGAGAAATAACAAACATAACAAATATTTTATAAATTTCATACTTCTAAAGGTGTATTCCAAAAGGAATTGGTTAATTTAGTTGGACTACGTATCAACAATTGGAATTATATATTCGAATGTGAAATTATGGAGTTGTTAAACGTTTACGGAAGTTCGGATGTGATAGCGGTCTAGTAAACTCGAAAACCACGTGGTTACGTATCCCCTTCCGGATGCCACTTAATTCCCAGTGGTCAGTTATGGGGACACTTAGGGACCTACAGCTGGCCCTTGCCGGGAAGATAGAGGAGCTACGTCAGCGAGACGATCTCATCGACGAACTAGAAAACGATCTTGATGAACGAGACGCACTGATCCAGTCGCTGAAGAACGAACTGGACAAATACCGGTCTATTCTAAAGCCCAAATCGCCCGTGTTCAATCGGACTTGCATCGGAAATAAGACAAAGCGGACCGCCATATCTGCGGAACCAACCAAGTTCGGCGTCTTCGATGTCTATAAGGCTAAGCACGTCCGGAAGCCAGAAGCGTAAGTAGCTTGCATGGAGTTGACAACACTGCTATAATTACACCTTAAACATATCCTCGGACAACCAATGTTTGCAAATACGTAGCAGTTGTTGAATATATATTGCACTGCATATGTTGGTCCAACATCACAGGCTCAGTCAACTACGTAAGGGTGTATCGTAAAGTCTGTATTTCGTTACCATGCTCGAAATCAGGGAGTTTGATTGGTCGAGGCTGAGCTGTTCTCAGTCTCGGCCAATCGCACTGCTTGATTTCGGGTAAGAATGTGGAGAACATGTTCAGAATATATTATAAATACAAATCCAGAGCAACGATTCCGCAACGTTAAAGCTTTTGCAACAACCAACGTAGAGGCGCATAGTGCTATACATAAGTTTGTATTCCTTTCTCATCTAACATGACCGTCATTGGTTGGATACTTTCTTGGCGTTTGGTCTCTGTGACGTATTCGTCGTGCTCATTTTATACATTATCTACTCCTTGTGTGTGTATTTGTCTTTGTATGGACCGTACACAGCTAGTCTAATACCTTACAGTCGGGTTAGCGTGTAAGTGCACACACGAACGAACACGACAGGTTGGAACCAACATGTCGTGTTCGTTCTGTGTGCACTTACACGCTGACCCCACTGTACATGTGCTCTCCTCACTATAACTGGGATCACGTGACCATTATACTCTGTCCAGAAAAGCATGTTTCTGTCTTGTTTTAAATAAGCATTGTCCACCGTTATATGTTTTTGACTCATACGTTCGAAAAAGCGAAAATTAGACATAAGCACAGTGCTACCGTACTACAACGGGAAGACACAAAACTGGCTGCTGTAGAGAGGTGGCTATTGTAGGGAGGTTAACTATAGAGGCAATTGTCCATTTGCGATATCAATATCGACTGGTACAGAGAGGGGGTTGTTGTAGAGGTTGCTGGCTGAGGAGGTTTGACTGCATCTCGGTGCCTGTTGAACACCCTGTGATTACTACTGTACGATTGCCTATTTTATATAGCTAACTTGTCATATGTTAGTTTACTTTTGAGTTTCTGTATATTATATGTATCTAATATGAGATATGCTATGTGAGTTTGTACCTTAGGACATCTGCGTCATTTCAAGAAATTCGTTTACAAAAATACAATATTTTCCGTAAATGGCGTCAAAAGTTGACAATCTTAATTTTGTCAACTTTTGACTTTATTTATGAAAACTATAGTAAATTTTGTAAACGTATTTAATGAAATTACGCAGATGTCCGAAGGTACAACATCACATGGTGTGTCTCGTATGTGGCTGTGACTAGCGAAATGGGGCTTATGGGATTTGCGACCAGTGTTGATCCAGATCAGCCTGTACATCCGCAGGATCTGCACTGTTCGCCATTCCATCAATGAAACACCCATCATGCTTCTAGCAAGCAAAACATTAGGTTTCGAAGTTACAGGTGCTGTATGATCAGGAGCTACACTGGTCACAAATCCCACAAGCCCCATTTTTTGCAGTCACAGCCACATAGTTCTGCTGAAATTCCTAAGTATATTTCAGTAATCCAACGACGAATATACAATTATCGTAAGCGTCGTAAAATCCAGTCCATGTAAATTTTTCGATCTCCTTTTGGTACTATTTTTCTATCTAATATCTCTGCTGATGTAAATATGTCAGGGGCCCGTTTCACTAAACTTCGCACGACTAAAATGTTCATAAGTGCAAATTTAGGATCGTCTGGAAATTTCAATTGATATGCATATGCAGCCTATGCTCAATAAATGTAAATCCAATAATTGTTTACAAGAAAACATTGTTAATGTGAAATTTTTGTCGTACGAAGTTTAGTGAAACGGACCCCGGCAATCTAATGACGTCATAAATGTCCTTTTCTCAGCCCACGTCACATGTATCATGGTCGTCGGCATTAGCCTGGTGAAACTCTGTGGAACTTACCATATAACAGCCACAAATAACTGGACTCGACTTTGGTGTTTTAATTGTCCAAACAATCCAATCGTTATCAAATGATTTTCAGAATAGTCTACTATTTACACATGTATTACAATATGTTTTCTTTCTAAGAACAATAGGAGAATTACTTGCAAAAAAGTGCAGAACCTGATGAGACGGCTTGTCGGCTCATCTGGATATACACTGCTTGCAAACACCGGTATTTATAGCGGTCTGTTAGTCGTGAAAGGGTTAATACCAATTTGCCGACCGATATGAGATCCGTAAATTAACCGTCGGCAATTACGTGGATAATATGTCAGAAGCATTAGCCTCATAAATATGCGATTTCTAAAATGGTGTCTGCTACTGAAATAATTGGTACTAGGCAACAGTTCGTTACGTAATTCATTGGACAATATTTCTCAATACTTTTTACGTCGGAGAAAACGGCCTTGTAAATATCCGTTCACCCCAAGTAACTGGAACGGATTGTGATATTTCAATTTTGCTACCAATCCAATCGTCACAAAATGATTGTCAGACTAGTCCATTTATGAAAAGGGGTTGTTTATAAGAAAATTACAAAACGTGCAGATCCTGATGAGACGGCTCGTCACGAGCCGTCTCATCTGGATCTACACTTTTTGCCAATACCACTATACAGGTCGGTGGTGTTGAAAGGGTTAATTGCGGTGTGTGTGCGTCATTGGTCACACTGCTTGGATTCTGGTTGCTTACGTCAGTTGGCGGCACACGTTTTTATGAGACTTGACCCTTAGTAAACTGTCTGTTCCACGTTTGTCTGCCGATTAACTTTTGGCTATTAAACACATTAAATCTAAAAATATTTAAATGTAAATAATTGTTCACCAATAACAAAAAGGTCACCCTCCTCAAACAAAATTATTTGATGAATGGGATGCTATGGGAATTTGTATAAATTATGGGAATAATTTGTTTTAATAATTTTTCATTTGTGGACCGATTTTCAAAATAAAACTTTTGTTTTCTTATTTACGTCATTTCCAAGCTATCTCGCCAGGTTTCGGAGTCAATTTCAATTTTGTTCCGACCTTCATGGTCAGCCTCCTCCTCCTGTTTGCCCCACGTTAAATTCCCACAGGAAAATCGTTTTTTCGCAATAAAATCAATATTTTATGGAATTTCATCAAATAAAAAAAATTGGGATGGTGAATTTTTTGTATTTTGTGATAAGTATACTTTGCAATGTTGGTGAAATCGGCTACTGATCAGCTGACATGCACACTGATGCAGCTACATTTGTTGTCATTTTACTCCCACATAGTGCATTTAGACCGGCGATTACTCTCCGTCTAAGTACCCTATGCGAAAATACATTGATTGGTATAGGAATGAATGGCATTTTTGTGAAATTTATCGGGGTATAAACTTGGAAAAGTCGCGGGAATACTGGACGAAGGCCGGAAGGCCTCGTCTAGTATTCCCGCGACTTTTCCCAGCTTATATCCCCGATAAATTCCACATAAAGGCCATTCATTCCTTATAATTCCAGCATTTTAAATAAATTTATCATGAAAATGTGTTTATTTTCCGTTTTCATAAGAATTATTTTAATTGCGCCTCATGGTTACGGAAAGTAGTTCGGCATTGGAGTTTACTGGGATATAAATTTTGGACAGAGACTTGCTACGAGCCAATCAAATGTTAGGGAATTGTGTAAATATTTTTGTGCTGGAATTATCTATATATAAACATGTGTACGTGATTGAGCCTCACAACTGAGTTGACTAAGCATTCTTGCTTCTATTAAAACATGCATCTAGTCATGCATCAGTGTCTATATCTAAATGATACGACCTGTCTTATGGGGCTAGAGGTAGCAAACTGGCACAGAAGCAACACAGGCCGCTCAAGATACAGTATAACCTCTCCAGACCGGACACCCTGGGAGGGTGTCCGGTTTGGAGATGTTCCACTGTAAATCAAACATATTAGCACTTCATGACACATTATAGTATTTTGCAATCATGAAAAGTCATTGTAATCATAGATAAATAACAGCGAAACACATCTAAGTTAAACGTCCATATTTTCTTGACTTTACGATTTAGAGGGGTTCCACTGTACCATCGTTGAAATAGTAAATCACAAAAAAGTTCTAGCACATATTACAACGACGAATGACAGCAAAGGCACCTCTTTGGAACGGTCAGGAAACATAATCGTACACTGGGTAGGTTGAACCTACTTAGTGCAGCACCCGCAACCACAGCTTACCTCGTCATCGTGCCTCAGAAGGAGTGACACATACTATAGAAACGTCGAGGACCAATAGGGATTAGGTCAACATAATCAAGGTGTATGATCACGTGGTACTAACAACAACAACGAGTACTGAAACTTCCAGAATCCATCTGATTCAAAGTACGTATTCTTGTATATTGTCCTTATTACGTAACGGATTTTGATGAAATATGGCGCATCAAACGCGTCTTGTTAAGCTACATTTGGTGGTCTCTGTATTTTCGCCCAAACGTGAGTCGTTTTTGCGAAGAACCGATTTCCGTGTCTACAGACACGGACATCGATTCTTCGCAAAAACGACATACGTCAAATGCAGCTCAGGATGACGCATTTGCTGCGCCATATTTCATCAAAATCCGTTGCATATTAAGGAAAATATCAAATAATACTTACTTTGGAGTGGGCGACGTTGTTGTTATTGTAACCACGTGATCATGCACCTTGATAATGACAACTAACCACAACCACAATCTACTTGAAATAAATAGAGCTTTAAACAAGACTAACACATATGGTGGTTCGCTGGGAAGAATCTATTCTATGAGAGTTCGTCTATTATATCGTTTCTACGCTGCGTAGAGACAAACATTAAGACACTTAATTTTCGTCCCTACTCAGTGTAGCAACGAAGATACGAATGTCCAAAACAAGCCAAATACCTGTAAGACATCACAACATACTGGTCAGAACCGAATGTATCCGTATGATGATATAACCTCAGTACTCGACTCATTGTCACATTTCACATTTTAAATGACAGCTGTTTCTATAATTCTGAAATGTCAACCAATATTTCATCCGTCTCTTGTTACACAGACTCGTATATATAAATGTAAAATATCAATTACCGTTATGTGTGAGCACAAAATGCTTTACGACAACATATAATTACGACATCTGTAGCCTATTTCATCAACATTGCAAAGTATACTTTACTAGCAAAGTATACTTTGAGGGAGTGATCATTTATTTTTTACTGAAATGCATTATTTCATATAGAACTAACAAATGCATATATTTCATGATTAAAAGTATGCAGAATTATTATACTGAATTTATTACATTATCACAGCCAAATTGGCTGTGATAATGTAATGCATTCAGTATAATAAAAATTAATAAATTTATCATAAAATTGAAAATTTCTCCCTCAAAGTATACTTTGCTACTAAAGTATACTTTGCAATGTTGATGAAATAGGCTACAGTTCATTGAAAGCGCGCGTACTGTAACATTTCTTCCTATTGGTGGGGATAAGTTGGGTACGTGGACATAAACATAATCGTAATTGTTGCAGTAACCATTTGAACCCAACAACCTCTATAATTGTGTTTGCAAACTGTGTAGATTCAGATGAGTCGGCTCGTAACGAGTATGTTATAAGTAAGTATGCTTTGCAAGTTTGATGAAATCGGCTACTGGTGTCGTGTAATGCACATTTTGTCTTGTTGGTTCTGTGAGATCCTTGGATCGCATTACTTTGGTTTGCTGGTTTATTTAATCATATACACCTCAGGCGGAACTATATACTGACTTGTGAATGGTTTCTGACGTTTCATATTATCTTTATGTCAAATAAATAACGTTTATGGCCGGATTGTGTCGAAGCCTACAACAGTCCAGATAGTGTCTGAGATCCATCACTCTGCCAGCTGGCTGGCTGAATCACGAACATATGGACAGTGTCAACCAGTGTATATCATTATTACTCCGCGCCGTCTGATCAGGGTCAACACTGGTCGCCATTCAGTTCATCTACTGTTATTCATGTATACATCATGTTTTTATCAGTCTATTGACTCCATGAGTATACTAGCGATTAGGAGCCATACTGGTCACAAACATCATAAGGGAGCTTTATCAGCTGACGGCGCGTATGTGTGTTTATGACATGGGGCTTATGGTATTTGTTGATATTCAGATTTCTGATATTCTTGCGTGGTCCTAAATCTTGATATGAATGAAAAATATAAGTTAGAAGCATTACGGGTGTTTCATTGACTGAATGTCGAGCAGTGCAGGCCCTGATCAGACTGCGCGGATGCGCAGGCTGATCTGGGGCTACACTGCTCGCATAACCAATAACCCCAATTTCTCTAGTCACATCTACGTTTTAGTTAGAGCATAATTCCTTACTTCATCCGCTGACACCTTCAATTCTGTTCGAAATGAACGTACCGACTGAAAGGTGGGTCAGAGCAAACTGGCATTCCTGAAATGTCTCTGTGACTGGTGAAACGGGGCTTATAGCATTTACGGCACGTCAGCACCCGACCCGTTTAGCATGCATCGACACATACATTCGTCAGCTCGTATTCGTGAGTGCACTTTTGATCTGGACGAGTGGTAATTTAAAGATACATTGTGGCATAAAACATATAGGAATGTATAAGTTTGAAAATTAAAAAATTGTCCAGGCATTCACACACTGACTGGCGAACATTGTAGATCCTGATCAGCCTGTGCCGATGTGGTCATTTATCTCAGTGATAATGCCTGCTCATGATCACATAGAACACAGCTATGGCTCGGAATAATCAAATGCATGATTTGCAGTGAAACCTCGCTAAACCGGACACCCTGGGGACCTCCCAGGGTGTCCGGTTTAGCGAGGTTTCGCTGTGGTTCCTTTTGATACAGGTATCAGATTCATGCACACTTGTTAATGTATTAAAATCAACCGCTCATATTTTGCACATTATACACGAATGATCACTGTAGGGTACTCATTAACACACAGGCCCTAGGCATTCGTAACAAATAGATCATCTTACATGAGCGATGATTTAATATGATATTTATTAAACGAGTTTACTGATTTCATATGCCGAGTATTTTACGAAATAAGTCAACGAGGTTGAACAATATTATGCTAAATATACACAAGTGTCACATTCTGTTTACGGCATAAGCATGTCATCATATTGTGAAGCTGTGCTGATCACAGTCATACTTTCTATAGCAGTCTCATTTACTTGTTTTATTACACGAGTGTATTACAATGTTAGTTGGGCGGTTTCCGCTTTCTCCAACGGCATGGGTTTGCGGAATAAGGTTTCAAATTCGCGCGCTGACAGAACGCATATGTGGATTTCTGACTAGTTTAGCTTCTGATCAAGTAGCACATTTCTGTAGCCTTATAACGATTGTAATTGCTTGTTAGAAGCATGACGGGCGTTTCATTGGTGGAATGGCGAACAGTGCATATCTTGATCAGACTGTGTGGATGCGCAGGCTGATCTGGATCTACATTGGTCGCAAAGCCCATAAGTCCCATTTTCTCGAGTGACAGCCACATATAATTCTTTAGAAATACACAAACTTTGATATACTTTTATTAAGATGTAATACAACACAATGAAACAAGCAAGAGTGAACATGTTCACCTGTTCATTGTGTTTCCTCATAGTTTTACCTCACTAACTACGGAACCCCGCAGGGGACGTAGAATTCTTTTTTTTTTATTAATTCGTTCCCACGAAATAACAATTCGTTCCCTCAATTTAACAATTCGTTCCCACGAATTAACAATTCGTTTCCTCAATTTAACAATTCTTTCCCACGAAATAACAATTCGTTCCCACGAAATAACAACAACGTATGTAATGATTGAGCATTAGTAGCTGCACACAACTATGTAAATTGCACACAACCAACGAAATCCACCCAAATCAACCCAAAATCCACTCAAATACCCATATGACCCCAACATTCTGACCATCTGTTCAAACACCTGTGTTTTATAGAACACATTGGCAGCGATGTTAGCAATTATGTTGTCTGAGTTATAAACAGGATGAAGGTATGCTATCTAAATAATGCAGTACCGAGGTTTTAGCATGCATTTCTATTATCTAAAAATGTGCGAAGAATGAGAATAGCGTACAGCGTAAGTTATCAAACAGGGGCACGTCATAACTCTTTTGTGGCCATTATAGTCATGTACTCAAAACTATTACACTGTATGATGTTGAATGCACATAGATATGTGGTTGTGATAAATGTTGCTTATGGGTTTTGCGACCAGTGTAGATCCACATCAGCCTGTGCATCCGCACAGTCTGATCTGGATCTGCACTGCTCGCCATTCCACCAATGAAGGACCCGTCATGCTTCTACAATGTAAGACGCAGTGTATCATCGTTTTTATCATGCTACATGAGTGTGATATTTGAACAGGAGATACATTGGTCACAAATCCCATACGTCCCATTTCTCCAGTCACCGCCATATACAAGCTATGATTACATGGTATCAATATCTTAGATGCATCTAGAGCTGTATCAAGGTGTATGATCACGTGGTACTAACAACAACAACAAGTACCGATTCAAAGTACGTATTCTTTTATAGTGTCCTTATTACGTAACGGATTTTTGTGAAATATGGCGCATCAAAGGCGTCTTGATAAGCTGCATTTGGTGGTCTCTTTATTTTCTCCCAAACTTCTGTTGTTTTTGCGAAGAATCGATTTCCGTGTCTCCGACACGGAAATTGATTCTTCGCAAAAACGACATAAGTCTGTGCCAAACTCCATAGACCACCAGATGCAGCTCATGAAGACGCCTTTGCTGATCCATATTTCATCAAAGTCCGTTGCATATTAAGGAAAATATCAAATAATACTTACTTTGGAGTGGGCGACGTTGTTGTTGTTGTAAACACTTGATCATGTACCTTGTGTATACAAGTATCAGCATGAAACACCTTATGAAAATTGGGATAAATCAAAACCGGATTCATTCATAATCTTGTTTTTGAAATTCGAGATACAGGTTTGTTGCTTATACTGGCAATGCTATTCAATTTCGGGGTACACTTGCTCTGTATCCGCCCAATGTATGTATTTCCAAGTAATTCGTTTAGAGGAAATGATGGAATCAGTGGAAACAGAGGGCTAAGTCCATATCAATCCATTTCATAACCGAAATTAACTGATTTAACTAGGAATCTTCCATTAGAGATGTATACCTGCCGACCGAATGAACAAGCCTTAAATGAACCAGCTGTATAATGCACCAGCTACATAATGAACAAACCTTAATATGACTTAGGTACTACCTATGACGGGTGACGTTAGTGTATGAAAGTAAATTTACCAATTGATAGCTTTACCATGATGTTAGTATGCTATAAACGGTACCGTAGTATATTGTAGTATTGCTGAGCTACTTCCCGCAACTACCACGGTGTTACAGCTTCTCTATTGTAATTAAATTATAGTATTATAGTACATTAATAGCCTAGGCATTATAGAAACTGTATTAATATTTAAGGAAAACATAACAAGGCTAAGCATCTTCAGTGATATTATTCCCAATTTTCGCAATCTCAATCGTCATTGAGCACGACTGTCACTTCGAGAGTTATACACATTTACTTTTGATTAACCCAGTGCTGTGTCAGATGTGTTTGTATTATGGACTACAGCAACAGGTGCACTAGACGCACGCTTGCAATGTAAACTTTGTTCTGGTAGTCGTGTTCCCCAATTATCCCGGATCGCTTGATTATGTCTTTTATTTTTAAACTCACATCAGCGAAGTTACGTGCAGAGTGGCGGCTATATAAATTCTCCAGGTGCGTCCTTCCAGTGAAGCTATTATTTTCTCGATCCCTGGTACATTTTGACTATGTTTTCGTATTAGTGGTGTCCACGTATTAGTGGTGTCATAGACTGTGAAAACAGCACAGGCCGTGACACAACCGAACAGGCGCAATAAAACAGCAGTTGCATTGTATACTTGTTTCTGTTACTCATGTCCACAGAGTATCATGGATCGCTTGACTATGTCTTGTAAACAAAATCACAACAGGTGCGGTATTCTACCTAATGATGTTGAGAGAGATATATTGTCCTTCTATATAATGATGTTGAAAGATAGAGAGAGAAATAGTATGGTTTATATATAATGATGTTGAGAGAGAGAGAGAGAGAGAGAGAGAGAGAGAGAGAGAGAGAGAGAGCGAGAGAGAGAGAGAGAGAGAGAGAGAGAGGGAGGGAGAGGGAGAGGGAGAGGGAGAGAGAGAGAGAGGGAGAGAGAGAGAGAGAGACAGACAGACATACATAGAGAGAGAAAGAGAGACAGGCATATAGACAGACAGAGGGAGACAGAGATAGAGAGACACAGAGAGGCATGGGTGTGGGAGAGAGAAAGATGTGTTAAAATAAATACGGCATAATGAATCTCCATTTCGTTGCAAATTAGTTTTCTTTTTCTTTTTCATAAAATATTCAATGCGCATTTAAGGCATTTGTACTCAGATCATTTGAAGCGCATATTTTCAAGCGTCTCTCGACACAACATATTTTTAATTTAATAACTAGAATAGTTCGCCTGCTATATTCAGTATGTTTTCTGACGTAGCATACATCGGGCTAAAAACTAAAATAGCCCAGATACAACGACTGTTTCTGCCTTCCGTTACTTTCGCTGCATTCGGCCCATTCGCACAGTTCCGCTGTTTGTCGGCTGTTGCAACAGAAAAATTAGAATTATCGCCGTTGGGGGACTCTCTTCAGCGTTGTGATACAACCAAACTTAGTCTTGAAGGACAACACAAATATTTTGAAATACATACCTTCGTAAGCTATATTCAGTATACTTTCCGGTGTTATCTACATTTTGTTTTAGAAGCATTTGGCCCTTTGGGCCAAATTATTCGTCGCCCGTATTAGTAAAATACCACCTGTCGTAGAACACCCAGCTCCAGATTGGTTTACGGTAAAAACAAATTTACGCTTTCAATCATACATGTATGTTCAACCTAGTTTCACTGAATGGTAAGTTTTCATATACGCGTAACATAAAGCGGGCTACTTCGTCGCCCGTATTATGAACCAGCCGTATAATGAACCAGTCGTACAATGAACCAACTACATAATGAGAACGCCCTATAATGGACCAACCTTATTATGAAACAGCCATATAATGAACCAGCTACAAAATGAACATGCCTATAATTAACCAGTCGCATAATTAACCAGCTACATAATGAACAAGCAATATATTAAACCAGTTATATAATGAACCATCTACATAATAAAATGCGTCATTATGTAATGAACGAGATACATAGTGAACAAGCCTTATAATGAACCAATAGTATAATGAACGAGTTACATAATGAACAAGCCCTATAATAAACCAATAGTATAATGAACGAGCTACATAATGAACAGGCCTTATAATGAACCAATAGTATAATGAACGAGTTACATAATGAACAAGCCCTATAATAAACCAATAGTATAATGAACGAGCTACATAATGAACAGGCCTTATAATGAACCAATAGTATAATGAACCAGCTACATAATGAACAATACGTATAATGAACCAATAGTATAATGAACCAGATACATAATGAACAATACTGATAATTAACCAGCTATATATTGAACAAGCCTATAGTGAATCAGTCGCATAATGAACCAGCTACATAATTAACAAGCCTTATGATGAACCAGTCTTATAACGAACCAGCTACATAAGGAACCAGATTATAGTAACCAAACTTATAATGAATCAGATGTATAATGAATCAAACGTTTTAATGAACCAGCTATATAATGAACCAGGCATATGTTTATCCAGATGTGTAACGAACCAACCTTATAATAAACCAGTCAAATAATGAATCCAGCTATATGTACTAGCCTTATAATAAACCAGCCATATAATGAACCCAGCTATATGTACTAGTCTTATAATGAAACAGTCATATAATGAACGTACCAGCCTTGTACGACATGTGAGGCAAATATAGCTCATAATATACTAGCTGGTTCCTGCGGCCTGATAATTGCATTGAATACACTAGAACTATGAAACTTAACTTGAGAATATTCATTCCAAGTATGCAATACATTGAATTCCTCCACCACCATTAACAACCAACTGAACCAGCATAGGCTATGCTCAATAAGTGTAAATCCATAAATTGAAATTTCCAGACGATACTAAAACCGCACTTACGAACATTTTACCCGTACGAAGTTTAGTGATACGGGCCCCAGATACTGTCGACGACGGAAGTTAATAGAACAGAAAGAAATGTTTCATGCGTATGAGTGACAATTCGGTGCTAGTGAGATACAGTGGAACCTCCCTATACCAGACACCCTTGGAGGTCCCCAGGGTGTCCGGTTTAGAGAGGTTCCATTGTAATTAAGCGCTATATGAACATTTTTTTTGTATCATGTTCAAGCATGAACAGACGTAGCTATAAACTAGATTGCAGTCAAAGCCACCTAAATAAAACCCAATGTGTCAACTGGGTGTACGGTTTAGAGCGGTTCTACTGTATATTATATAACACATGTTTCATGTATTAGCCAGAAAATGCCGTATCTGACTTGCAACAGCCGTACTTACCTGGTTGGAATTCGTTACATACCAGCCTGTGATATGTATGGTATTGTTGTCGGCATGTAAACACCAGGGGCCCGTTTCACTGAACTTCGTACGACTAAAATGTTCGTACATGCAAATTTAGGATCGTCTGGAAATTTCAGTTGATGGATTTACATTTATTGAGCATAGGCTGCATATGCAGCCTATGCTCAATAAATGTAAATCCAATAATTGTTTACAAGAAAACAGTGTTAATGTGAAATTTACAGACTATCATAATTTTGCACTTACGAACATTTTAGTGAAACGGCCCCCAGAGGCCCGTTTCACTGAACTTCGTACGACTAAAATTTCGTACATGCAAATTTAGGATTGTGTGGAAATTTAAAATGATGGATTTACATTTATTGAGCATAGGCTGCATATGCAGCCTATGCTCAATAAATGTAAATCCAATAATTGTTTACAAGAAAACAGTGTTAATGTGCAATTTACAGACTATCATAATTTTGCACTTACGAACATTTTAGTCGTAAGAAGTTTAGTGAAACGGCCCCCAGTAGCCTATTTCACCAAAATTGCTAAGCATATTTATCTAGCTAAGTATCCTTTGAGGGAGTAATCATTTATTTTTCCGAAATGCATTATTTCATATAGAACTAACGACTTCATATGTGTAATGATTAAAAGTATGCAGACTTATTATACTGAATGTATTACATTATCACAGCCAAAATGACTGTGATAATGTAATAAATTCAGTATAATAAAAAATAATAAATTTATCCTTAAATTGAAAATTTCTCCCTCAAAGTGTACTTAGCAAGATAAGCATACGTCACAATTCTTGTGAAATCGGCTACTGAAATACGCAGAAATTGACAAATATTAATAAGTACATAGAGGATATTCATATTTTTGCAACGAATATGTCATATTCGTTGCAAAAATATGAATATTCTATTTATTATATACCGCTCCATGGAAATGAGCAGTTTTTTAGACTGTATACGGTAATGAAAATGTGTATTTGCAGCCTATTTGTAGTCCGGCACTGCAGGTGCGCGTTATGAATATAGATAGCGGAAGTAGTCGTATTTTCACCGGAAGTTGTTTATTTCATCGATGAGAACATATGACTTTTATTTACATCGTATAACTATGTATTTCATGGGTAGGTATATAATAAAAATGTGTCTTCGTCACTATAATTGTTACATTTTCACATTTCATGTGAAATAAACGTTTTTATCTGTCATATTTGACCCAGATATGCATGACAATCTGTTCATATGACCAGTAGCCGATTTCATCAAAATTGCAAAGTATACTTATCTAGCAAAGTATACTTTGAGGGAGAAATTTTCAATTTAAGGATACATTTATTAATTTTTATTATACTGAATTTATTACATTATCACAGCCATTTTGGCTGTGATAATGTAATAAATTCAGTATAATAAGTATGCATACTTTGAATCATCAAATATATGCAGCTGTTGGTTATATATGAAATAATGCATATCGGGAAAAATAAATGATTACTCCCTCAAAATATGCTTTGCTAGATAAGTATACTTTGCAATTTTGATGAATCGGCTACTGGGCTTTCACTGTCCGTTCCATCGAGTTAGTTAACTAACTATTCCTGCGGTATTGAATGTCAACTTCACATCCATATCAGGGTGGTTCATGTCTTGCTTATCAGGATCCACAGTGTAATGGTTTAAGTCTCCTTTTGTCGGGTCGGATCACACTTATTACACAACCGCCTGTGTTAATCTTGCCTAGAATATCAACGCTTGTCATACCGCAGACAATTTTCTCGCGTTTAGATTGGTCATCTTGACGGGTAATATGAACACAATCATATAACCTGTCAAGCCCGTCAATATGGTTCGAATATTAAATGGCGCCAGGTCGAGGCTGAGTAGAAAACGAAACATTTTAGAAATCACCTCCGAAACATAGCCAGAGGGATTGGTAATAACATAGCTAAGACAACAAAAACGAAAGTTAGATTTTTAAAATCCGTCCAGCAATTGCCAAGTTATTAACGAATTTATACACGTTTAAGTCTGAGAATGACGTCAGGAAATATTTGTAACAATTCTGCAAAAAACCAGGAACCCACTTTTCCGACGTTTTGGCGTCATAATTATTTCTATGACGTTATACATGCTCCAGTACACGTATACAAATACATTATGGAGAAATATAAAGAATCTACGGTATGACAACTAAGTTATTGTGATTCTACACAGTCGATATGGTGTCGTATTGCCCGTCTGAAACTATACCCCCCCACTGGGCTGCGCCTCGGGTGAATATAGATTCAGACGGGCAATATGACACCATATTGACTGTGTAGAATCACACTAACTTATATTCAGTAGCCTATTTTACCAACATTGCAAAGTATACTTTTCTAGCAAAGTATACTTTGAGGCAGAAATTTTCAATTTAAGGATAAATTTATTAATTTTTATTATACTGAATTTATTACATTATCACAGCCATTTTGGCTGTGATAATGTAATCAATTCAGTATAATAATTCTGCATACTTTTAAGCATCACATATATGCAGTCGTTAGTTCTATATGAAATAATGCATTTCGGGAAAAACAAATGATTACTCCCTCAAAGTACACTTTGCTAGTTAAGTATACTTTGCAATTTTGATGACATCGGCTACTGAACATCTATTTGCAATACCAACTCGCAATCAAGCAATTGTATTGTCAAACTGCTCCGTAGTGTCATTTTGTGACGTCTTCTGTTGTTGTACTTTAGTTGCCAGACTGTATCCAGCCACAATCGCTAGACTTATTAGTTACATGGGATTGGCATGGGGTCCCAAACATATGTAAACCGACCTGTCGCCGCTCTGCGTTCATATAAACGATCATTTCGAAACGTGGCTTTAATTTGCGTTGAAAACGTCGAAATGTCGCGAAAGTAAATCAAGCTAACCACATCGGAAGTTTCGTTAGCAGTTGCAGCATTGGCTGTTCCACATTTCGTTGCGGAATTATATGTTTTTGGGACTCAATAACACGAGCCATATCTGGAAGGGAATTAATCTGGCATAAACCGACAGGAATGGGACTAATTAACGTCTCGGGACCTTGTCACATCAGCAAGTTCGGTGAGACTGTGACTTGAGAAATGGGGAGTATTGGTCTAGCGACCAGTGTAGATCCAGATCAGACTGTGCATCCGCACAGTCTGATCAGAATCTGCACTGTTCGCTATTGCATGAATGAAACACCGGCCATGCTCATAACAAGCAATATAGACCATTTTCAGGATGCAGGCGTGTGCTATTTGATCAGGAGCTACATTGGCCACATTTCTTCAGTCACGGCCACATATATTGGCAAAATCGGCCCGGGTGACAACAGACATGTTCATACAATTTGCGACCAACGTAGTCCATTTTGTCAGTGGCAGTCCCATATGCTTTCAAGGGGTTTGCACAGTTTAACCATATCCGGCTGGTCGGTAAGCATTTAGCGAATGCAATTTTATTTTCGCCAATTCAGCCCGGGTATCATCCTCAAAATCCATCTGAAACAAAAACAAACATGCACATACGTGCTCGCGCTGGCTTGTAATCGTTGTAAAATAAATACAACTAATCATTTTCACTTAAAGTGGGCAATGTGCGAGCAATGTAATAAAGCAGTGTACTCGACGGAATCCACTTTAAGGAATCCCATAGCATTGGCCGGGATGTGATCCGCAGGATATTACATACAGACATAATGTGACATTTCTAATGTGGCCCTGTCTGGAGAAATGGAGCTTATGGGATTTGTGAATATTCAAACAAATGATCTTCTAGCTCACTCATGAAGCCTGATAAGGATCAAAACTATAAATCAGAATCATATTTTTTTCAGGACTCAATGGCGAACAGAGCAGTTCCTGGGGGCCGTTTCATTAAACTTCGTAGGACTAAAATGTTCGTAAGTGCAAAATTATGTACATCAACACAATGTTCTTGTAAACAATGATTGGATTCACATTTATTGAGCATAGGCTGCATATGCAGCCTATGCTCAATAAATGTAAATCCATCAATTGAAATTTCCAGACGATCTTAAATTTGCACTTACGAACATTTTAGTCGTACGAAGTTTAGTGAAACGGGCCCCTGATCTGGAGCTGATCTGGAGCTACACTGGTCGCATAACCCATACGCCCCCAATATCTCCAGTCACAGCCACAAATGAGATTACTAATTTCATTAGAAACGAGCCGGTTAATCTCGTTAACTAATTTAATAAGAAATGAAGCAAACAAGTTTAATAAATACCATAATAAATCATCACGAATGTTAGGTTATGTGTATTGCATAACCAAATAATCATACTGGTTGGCGGATCCGTCGGGATTCCTTGAAGAAATCTGATTAACCCACAAAGGCGGGACATGAATATGGTCGTTTGCTGTTTATATGCCCCGCCACGATAGTGTAGCGGGCATTTAGTGCTACCGCTGTCCGCCCTTCAGCCCCCCCCCCCCCGCCCGCCCTTCTGTCACACACCTTGTAACTCACAAAACGTTTGAACCGTACTAGTTAGACACTTGAAACTTGGTACAGTGGGGTCAGCGTGTAAGTGCACACACGAACGAACACGACAGGTTGGTTCCAACCTGTCGTGTTCGTTCGTGTGCAAATTTGTCTCGTTTGCTAGCAAAGCGGTAAGTGTGGTATCCGTGTTCTATGAACATAATTTCTAGTAACTCATATCAACTTATTCCAGCAAAGACATGCCCCGACTGCACATGAGAATTTACTCAATTTAAGACGGATGTCGTGCGACGTTTAACCATATTTACATCGAGAAAACATCGATGAAATGGATGGTGCGAATGTTAGACTGAACAATACAGAACTGATTATTGAACATGATATATAATCAACACTTATTTACTATGAATAGAGCTGCAGGTGCAATACATTTGCTATCATATCAACTCGATGCCATGAGCACTCGATGTCATGAGACGATATAAATAATACGTTTTGAGGTCTTAGACCAAGAATGTGTTTCCACTGATTTGTGGCTGTATATTGGGGCTTATGCGTTTTGCGACCAGTGTATATCCAGATCAGACTGTGCATCCGCACAGTCTGATCAGGATCTGCACTGTTCGCTATTCCATCAAATACATTCCGTCATGTTTGTAGCACTCAATGCAAATCGTTATCGGGCTGGATGAGTGCGCTATTTGATCAGTACCTACACTGGTCACACATCCCTTAAGCAACCTTTCTCCAGTCACAGCCACAATCATGTTCTGTATACACTGGAAGCCGAATTCTGGAGCGTTTCATCATTTAGCGAAGATAACCTCCATGTGTTTACCATACTTCAATATATAATCGCCAATTTGATACGTCCATAGGGCCAGAATACCTGTTCATCTGATCAACCGTGGGGTATTATCCGATCTATATCAGGCCGGAGCTTCATTGCTATAATTGAGACACGCCATGTGATTTTGTACCTTCGGACATCTGCGTAATTTCACGCAATACGTTTACAAAATTCACATTATTTAATTATATTCCGCATGTATTTATTTTGTCAACTTTTGACTTTATTTATGAAAAATATTGTAAATTTTGTAAACGTAAATAATGAAATTACGCAGAAGTCCGAAGGTACAAAATCGCATGGCGTGTCTCATACGTGGCTTTGACTGGAAAATGGGGCGATTGGGATATGTGACCAGTCTAACTCTTGATGAAATAGCCCACTCATGTAGCCTGATAATGTGTTGCTTGTTAGAAGCATGACTGGTTTTCCATTGATGGAATGGCGAACAGTGCAGATCCTGATCAGACTGTGCGGATGCACAGGCTGATCTGGATCTACACTGGTCGCAAAATCCATTAGCGCCATATCTCCAGTCATAGACACATATATACAAAATCGCATGACGTGTCTCATATGTGGCTGTGACTAGAGAATGGGACAAATGGGATGTGTGACCAGTCTAACTCTTGATGAAATAGCACACTCATGTAGCCTGATAACGATCTATGTTGCTTGTTAGAAGCATGACTGGTTTTCCATTTATGGAATGGCGAACAGTGCAGATCCTGATCAGACTGTGCGGATGCACAGGCTGATCTGGATCTACACTTTTTGCAAAATCCGTAAGCGCCATTTATCCAGTCACAGAAATGGCACACTCCTGTAACCTGATAACGGTCTATATTGTTTGGTAGAAGCTTGACGTATGTTTCATTGATGGAATGGCGAATGTGCACAAGATGATCTCTACACTGGTCGCAACACCCATAAGCCCCATTTCTCCAGTCACATCCACATATACGTTCTGACAGTTGTAATCTTGACCGGCGAAGGTGACTCTCGGAGGCGAAGGGGTAATCAGTAAGTCCTGAAAGTAGCAACCGCCGCCGACGAGGGTTCATCTCTGACAGCTGTGTTTTGACGGAAACAATTCCTGATACAACATTATTAAAATTATCAAAATAACAAATTTAATACATCTAATACATTTAGATATTAGGGTGTCTTCAACAGTCAATTTCCTTCATATATGGCTGTGACTGGAGAAATGGGGGCTATGTGTTTTGCGACCAGTGTAGATCCAGATCAGCCTGTGCATCCGCACAGTCTGACCAGGATTTGCACTGTTCGCCATTACATCAATGAAACACCTGCCACGCTTCTAACAAGCAACATATATCACTATCAGGCTACACGGGTATACTATTTGATCAGCGGATACACTGGTCACATATAGCATAAGCACCATTTCTCCAGCCACAGCCACATATAAGTTAGGCAGTTTTATATCCCTGATTTATTCAATGTGTGTTGAAGCTCCGTCGTATACTAGGACACAACTCGTGCATAGAGAATTCTATCAAGGTGTATGATCACGTTATACTAACAACAACAACACGTACCGATTCAAAGTACGTATTCTTTTATTGTGTCCTTATTACGTAACGGATTTTGATGAAATATGGCGCATCAAACGCGTCTTGTTAAGCTGCATTTGGTGGTCTCTGTATTTTCGCCCAAACTTCTGTCGTTTTTGCGAAGAATCTGCCTATTCTTCGCAAAAACGACATACGTCTGTGCCAAACTCCCTAGACCACCAAAGCTCATAAAGACGCGTTTGCTGCGCCATATTTCATCAAAATCCGTTGCATATTAAGGAAAATATCAAACAATACTTACTTTGGAGTGGGCGGCGTTGTTGTTGTTGTAACCACGTGATCATGCACCGAGGAATTCCTACCGTTTCGTAGCCACGCCTGGTATCCGTTATATCAGAAGACACAGTGAAACCTCTCTAAACCTGACACCCTGTGGACCTCCCAGGGTGTCCGGTTTAGAGATGTTTCACTGTAAAATGGGGACCTCCCAGGGTGTCCGGTTTAAAGAGGTTTCACTGTAAACTTGGGACCTCCCAGGGTGTCCGGTTTAAATCAGGCATTTGATCAGTCTGAGCCATAAGTGTGTGCTATGCGATCATGAACAGACATTATCACCTGACCAAGAAACACATAACAAATAAGAGCACATGTGTTTTCATGGTGTCCGGTGTAGAGAGGTTCCTCTATACTAGCCTGGTATTCTCTATGCACGAGTTCTATGTTAGCGTATATACATAATAACAAAAACATCACAGGCGATTTATGATATTAAATATTAGAATCCTTATTTTCACCAACCTCACAGGAGACTGGCATTTCTCCAGTGTGAGTACAGTGGGGTCAGTGTGTAAGTGCACACACGAACGAGAAATCAAGACATCAGTATACGATACAATATTCCTTTAATCACCCAGTCCATACATATGGCAACATGAGGTATATAGTTTCAACTTCTCGGGGTGAAATAGTTTTGACTGTTGACCGGGCACGCGGACACTATTGCACAGGTATGCCAATACCAAGGGAATTAGTGAAAACTATGGAATATCAACTTATATTATATACCTACCCATGAAATACATAGTTATACAATGTAAATAAAAGTCATATGTTCTCATCGATGAAATAAACAACTTCCGGTGAAAATACGACTACTTCCGCTATCTATATTCATAACGCGCATCTAGCGCAAATATACTGCAAATACACATTGCTTACCGTATACAGTCTAAACAAAAATGCTAATTTCCATGGAGCGGTATATAATAAATAGAATATTCATATTTTTGCAACGAATATGACATATGTTCATCTCGTGGTGTGAAATGTCCATATTTCACGAGTGCCGTGAGGCACTCGTGAAATATGGACATTTCACACCACGAGATGAACATATATGTCATATTCGTTGAACAAATATGAACATCCTCTATATATAGGGAGTTGGGCAATAACAGACTCATATTGCATCTCAGAGGTAATACCATCAACAGAGGCTACGTTTCTCATGATACAACGGTGTCGGCTAATTCTGCGCACCTAATGCTTTCCAAACAAATGTATATGGCATTACCATCTCCATATTCAGGCAAACTTTCCTGAATATTCAACGAGTATACGTTTTTCGGAATAGTATTACTATTTGTCGAAATTTAACATTTTCCGTATTATGAACTGTACCATTGCATATTCATTATACTATTCAATATGTTTAATTGGCTAAACTCCACAGAGGATATTACGCTGAATAGACAGGAGGTGTCAATTTATAAATACCAAAAGTCTTGTGTCTGGCATGCGATGGTTAAATCATGTAACATATTGACGTATATATCAGAGCTCCAGATAATCTTTGTGGACTATACCCCCTGATTTCAAAATCATTGCGTATTTTACTTTTACAAATGGGTTATTGCTTTTCTTTATTACTAAATAGGGAACGAATGATAAAAAATAAACAAATTTAAACATTCACTTATTTCAGCTGCAAAAAGCAAAGACTGTTTGCTTTTTGCAGCTCAACTAAGTGAATTTTAAACTTTACGACAGTATTTTCACTACTCAATTTTATAATCAATGCGTATTTTCACATTGCTGTGCGTGTTTTGTACTCTCACGTTTGATAATCAATGCGTATTGAGCTAAAATAATTGCGTAAAATACGCCAATACGCACCTTATCTGGAGCTCTGTATAATATATACTATATTGCACCATATCAATGCAGAGTGTCATGCAATATAAAGGTTTCATTAACACATTGCATCTTCGGTTCCAATACACTGGGGATATATTTGTTATTTTCTCACGCAAGTCTGCCTACGACGCCCACTCAAACGTTTAAAATGGCCACAATTACAGCATTGGGTCTCATAATTGCGGCTGTGAATGTAGAAATGGGGCTTACGGGATTTGTGACCGGTGTAGCTCTTGATTAAATAGCACACCCCCGTGGCCTGATAACGACATGGCTTGTTAGAAGCATGACGGGTGTTTCATTGATGGAATGGCGAACAGTGCAGATCCTGATCAGACTGTGCGGATGCACAGGCTGATCTGGATCTACACTCTTCGCAAAAGCCCCATTTCTACATTGACAGCCACAAATGACAACAAACAATAACATTTCTTATTATACAATAAGCTGTACGTTTCCTAGCCTTGTCTGATAACCTTGATATTAAAGGTACATCCCTATTCTGCAGACACAAACTGTTCTTTATATCAGAGACATCATCTGAGACATTTTCTGGCAAAATAAACATTAATTCAGCATTACCCCACCTATTGATTGGCATTATTATACATTTTATATCAGACATAAATTTCCACAATGATATCAGGGGTGATAACCGTGTTTCCTTAAACTGTTAACAGACATTACTATTTATTTTCTGTATTTATGTTTTGATGTGCAATGCTCACACTTTATAATCTGTCGACACAAATATTTTTTCATTTGCATATGAAAATAGCCTGACACCACCGTGCGTCACTATCAGTACATTAAACGTTACTAAATGATTATATATGTATAGCGGGCACTCGTAATTTTTAGAACTGGTCGAATAGTGACACAATTATACACTTATTTAATTCCTATAAAGACACTTTGTGCCTACTGAGTGCGCATGTACCTTTAAAACACACTATCATGATATCTATATTTATCAGGTAACTCGCTCTGCATTGACCGAATACACCCCGACTGATAACAAATTGTCGTATAATGCAGTGACTAGATACGTACATCAGAGTAAAAATTACTTTCTCTGACGTCCAATTAGTCGAACGGCGCCACACGATGGTACCGAATGGAATGACGTCCATATAATGACACAACTTAAAAATGTTCGCGTTCTTTTCAACGATTGCCATGTTAATTGTTTGTGTCATCTAGCTTAGAACGTTACGTTATAAATAGAATAACATGCTAGAGTCTTTTGATATCAAGTTTATCAGGCTTGGCTGGGAAACGGTAGGAATTCCGAGGCTCGCCGAGGAATTCATACCGTTTCCGAGCCAAGCCTGATAAATTTGATATCAAAATACACTAACATGGTATTACCAATATCCCGGTTAGTGGCATTATCCCGGTGGTGTAGAACTAGGTGTACCACGTATTGAAATATGTGCCTACAGTATCGTCCGAGTGTGTTTCACTCTAATCGAATACTGTTTACATCAGTTGAAAAGGTATAATTTTATTTCGGATGGATAAAAACCTATTTAAAATTAGCCATATCTAAAATGTATGCATTCCTGTAAACACCCTGGGGACCCTATTGTGTCTAAATTAGATGGGTTGCAATGTAATTTCTGTCATTATCCTGTTCATAACAGAAAATGACAAAAATTGGCCATCGAGTGCTTAATTACAGTGGAACCTCTCTAAACCGGACACTAGTGGAACCTCTCTAAACCAGACACCCTGGGGACCCCCAGTTGAACCTCTCTAAACTGGACACCATGGGGACCCCCAGTGGAACCTCTCTAAACCGGACGCCCCGGGGACCCCCAGTGGAACCTCTCTAAACCGGACACCCCGGAGACCTCCAATGGAACCTCTCTAAACCGGACACCCTGGGGACCTCCAGTGGAACCTCTCTAAACCGGACACCCTGGGGACCTCCAATGGAACCTCTCTAAACCGGACACCCTGGGGACCTCCAATGGAACCTCTCTAAACCGGACACCCTGGGGACCTCCAGTGGAACCTCTCTAAACCGGACACCCTGGGGACCTCCAGTGGAACCTCTCTAAACCGGACACCCTGGGGACCTCCAATGTAACCTCTCTAAACCGGACACCCTGGGGACCTCCAGTGGAACCTCCAGTGGAACCTCTCTAAACCGGACACCCTGGGGACCCCCAGTGGAACCTCTCTAAACCGGACACCCCGGAGACCTCCAATGGAACCTCTCTAAACCAGACACCCTGGGGACCTCCAGTGGAACCTCTCTAAACCAGACACGCTGGGGACCTCCAGTGGAACCTCTCTAAACCGGACACCATGGGGACCCCCAGTGGCCCCCAGGGTGTCCGGTTTAGAGAGGTTCCACCGTCATTCAGTGAAGAAAATAATCGTACAATGTTCTATCACTGCGTGATATTGTATTTGACAACAAAAAGTTTCAACTCAATACTGTTAGTAAACTAACATAAACACTAAACGTAAGTCGATGGCGCGCAATCGCAATATACAATGTAGCCATATTTTCCGAAAGGAAAACCGTAAGGAAACCACGTACGACATATCAAGACAAGATATTACGGTTTAAACGTGTTACTTCGTACAAGAAAAGTGCCGAACGAACGAACGGACGGACACCTGTGACGAAAACAATAAGCGCATTTTCTCTCATCATCATTCAGACCCGCGATATATACCCGTTCCTTGGAACAGTCTCAAACCCGCCGATGCTAATTACCATTCCGTGGCAGAAAATGTAATGAACAAAGTTGAAGGTAACGAGTTTTGAAAATTTACTTTTTCAATTTTCCTGCTCAATGTACATAACACCTGATTTACGAAATACCGCAGCGAGCTCTGTTTTTATTTCCCGTTTTTTTCATAATAGCTTATACAACCGACATCCTGGTTGTTCGTGATTATCCCATTTATAAACGGACCCGTTAAAGGAAACCTTTATTTACATTATTAGTTATATCATAGCATAAGCGTATATAGGCTTGGTAATTGTCGCGTTGATACAAAATTATTCCAAATTCAAATTACCATATCGCAAACTATTCTTTATAATGCAGTATGTCTCCCGATACTCATTGTTGGTATTTTCTCGGTAAATACACATTTTAACTCTGTAGATTTAGTATTAACACTGTGGTGATACATTACTTATTTCAGAACGGTATACACCGATGCTAGAAAAGTTGCTTGCATAGATACGCGTGACCATATATTCAGAAAAGTTGCTTGCATAGATGCGCGTGACCATATATTCAGAACAGTTGCTGGCATAGATGCGCGTGACCATATATTCAGAAAAGTTGCTTGCATAGATGCGCGTAAATTATCTGGCATTCGTGTCTACCGTTCTGAAATACAGTCGAACCTTCTAAACCGGACACAAATAAAATTTAGTTCTATCTAATTGTAATCTGGTTCATTGCCATTTATCTCCGCTGAGTATGTATGTTCGTGATCACAAAGCACCCACGTGCATCTTGGAGTAGGTGAATGCCTGTTTCACAGACACCTCCCAGTGTTTCCGGTTTAGAGAGGTTCCACTGTATTAATAATATGTGTGTGTAATTATACCCACTTTTTTTGGAAAAAATGGGTATATTGTTTTCGTCACGAGTGTCCGTCCGTCCGTATGTCCGTACGTCCGTACGTCCGTCACGTTTCTTGTAACTCGAAAAACTTTTTCACCTTCATACCTACGCGCCTGATATTTGGTATGTAGCTTCGTTATCATGTGCAGATGCGCAAAGTGAATTCGGATTTTTCATCCGACCCTCCATCATGGATTATCTCCCCCTTTCGGACTCAGAATTTCCCATTTTTTCCTTGTAACTCGAAAAACTTTTTCACCTTCATGCCTACGCGCCTGATATTTGGTATGTAGCTTCGTTATCATGTGCAGATGCGCAAAGTGACTTCGGATTTTTCATCCAACCCTTCATCATCGATTATCTCCCCCTTTCGGACTCAGAATTTCCCATTTTTTCCTTGTCACTCGAAAAACTTTTTCACCTTCATACCTACGCGCCTGATATTTGGTATGTAGCTTCGTTATCATGTGCAGATGCGCAAAGTGAATTCGGATTTTTGATCCGACCCTCCATCATGGATTATCTCCCCCTTTCGGACTCAGAATTTCCCTATTTTTCATTGTAAGTCGAAAAACTTTCTCACCTTAATACCTACATTTCTGATATTTGATATGTAGCTTCGTTATGATGCGCAAAGTGAATTCGGATTTTTGATCCGACCTTCTATCATGGATTATCTCCCCCTTTCGGACTTAGAATTTGACTATTTTTCATCGTAGGTCGAAAACATTGTTCATTGACAACTTAATTACAGTGGAACCTCTCTAAACCGAACACCCTGGTGACCTCCCAGGGTGTCCGGTTTAGAGAGGTTCCACTGTATGTCTATGCGCATGTTTGAATAAGGTAGGCATCAGGCAGTACACACACGCATGGTTAATGCAGACAAATGGACTCTTGGAAGATACCGTTCCGATGCGCAGCCTGTAGTTGGTATCGGGATATGACTGACAAGCACTTTCATCACTAAGGAAATGGAATTAACATTCTTTATGCAACGTTCATGCATTTACCAACAGTTGCACGATTTATCCCGCTATCGTCTTTCCAGTGTTATGATTAAGTCGGTAATTGGTTTAGTTGATGTCAGGTAAACAGTTGTTACATAGCCCGTTCTCTGTTGACATTAATTATAAGTGTTTATAACCAATATAGCGGATCACGGTGATCTCTTCTCATCCTTCATTTACGGAAACGTAGTTGCGAACAGTAACTGTTGCAATCTACTCCCGTTTCGTCCGTAGCAGACTGCTACGGACGGTACGAGAGTAGATTTCAATAGTTACTATTCGCAACTACGGATGGTACGGGAGTAGATTTCAATAGTTACTGTTCGCAACTACGGATAGTACTGGAGTAGATTTCAAGAGTTATTGTTCGCAACTACGGACGGTACTGGAGTAAATTTCAAGATTTACTGTTCGCAACTACGGGCGATACGGGAGTATATTTCAAGAGTTACTGTTCGCAACTAACGGAAACGGTAACATCGTTTCGATACGAGTAATTGCCTCGTCAAACCGTCTATATGAAGGACATAGCACACGGAATAGCTCGACTACCAGACAACGTTGTATACCATTGACACAAGCCTCCTATTCACCGCATCGTGCTAATAGTTGTTTTACATTTCGGTGATGTTTTAGAGAGCTGTGTAAATAAATATGACATATGTATAATCACAAAACCACCAGTGTTTGTGTATAGAGAAAATCATCAAAAGGAGTGTAAAACAATTGTAGAAATCTATCAGCCAGCGGTGTAGGGGGGATTTACTGTGAATACAAGGCTACCGTATTGAAAAGATGACTTGGGAAATTATTTTTGTTCTAAAATAAAAGAATACTGGATTGGGAATTTAAATAACTGTTTTACAGTGGGGTCAGCGTGTAAGTGCACACACGAACGAACACGACAGGTTGGTTCCAACCTGTCGTGTTCGTTCGTGTTTGCACTTACACGCTGACCCCACTGTATAAATGTATGTAAAGAATTATGCGCTATGTTAAACCATCGTTGAATGTATTGTTGAATGAATGGTTTCGCCCCTACAAGTTACTGAATAGGGGTTCTCTAAAGCTCACCCCAATAAAGCTGTCTAAGGCTCAACCAAATATATTGTATATTCGACGATACTAACCATGTATTTACTCTATATACCATTCCCATCCTTCTATTTAATGGACACTTCCTTACTGTTTTAATTCAGGAAACAAACATTTTCCTAGTAACCTCCGTTGTTGTAATGTGTATTTTTTGATATCACGTTTATCAGGCAATGGTAGGAAACGCCTACCTGATAAACATGATATCACCATGCACTAGTCTGGTATTCTCTTTACCAGGTCACGTGTTACACTTAAATGCACACTATACTCTTGTTTATATTGAAAGAAACTCAGACGTGGTTACGTTATGTCATCATATTGATGTCATCCGGTAACGGCGATAATCTTGCCCAGATGTCAACGTTTCTGAATATCTATTGGCAGTCTCAACTCGCAAGTAAGCAGTTTGATTGGCTGAGCCTGAGCTGTAGCCTTAAAATGTAAACGGACATTACTATTTATACTCAATATTTATTTTTTGATGTGAAATTATCATAATTTATAACCTGTTGTACATATTATTTTTTCAGGTGACGCATTTAATTAATATAAATAATTAAAATTTACCTTGCCTCATTTGCATATGAAAACAGCCCGATACCAACGCGGGTCACTATCAGTAAAATACATATTACTAAATGATTATATGTGCATAGCGGCCACTCGTAATCTTTAGAACTGGTGGAATAGTGACACAATTATACACTTATTTAATTCCTATAAAGAACAAGTTGTGCATGCCTACTGAGTGGGCATATACCTTTAACATGGCTATAATGTTTACCATGTGCAGAAAAGAACCTGGAAAAAGTATAATTGCTCATTTACGTACGCAATTACCATACATCGTAGTTCAAAACCAGCGTGTCTTTCTCTACTGTAACTGTATTTGCAATCTGGAGTTTCACAGACTGCACATGATACAAATCGAGTCAAGATCATATGAAATTCGTTGTGTTTGGGATATATTATACGCTGGTTGACTGGCATTGGGATTCGAAAACGTTATCATAGTTTAAATAGTATTGCCGTGATTGTCCAATTTCGGGTCACATGATTGTGGACATAATATGATATTCACTTTCGGACACTTTCGGAGTCCGAGACTGATATTCAGGTATAGCAGCATGCGCGTGTGACTGATAACGCAACCAAAGCATGATGCATATCGTGCGTTGTTGTGTCATATACGTGCTGTAATATGTGTTATATTATAACATAATGGTGAATATGACTTTCCTCAGGTCTGTAAATATCGTGTACACCTTACACGTCGTCAAAAGACAATGATTGTATATTATTCACTGAAGTAGATTTAGTGCCGTCAGCAATTCTCTTATATCATATACCAACTGTGACTGTTCTAGATCTCAGCGTCTACATATATTGCAAATGTCGTGCATTGTATCACGTGTACAAACACGTGACGGGTCAGTGGAAGAAGGGGCTATCTTCCTCACGGAGTTAGCCCCTTTATTCAACTGACCTCTTAACCCTTTCAACCCTAAGCAACTGGAATGGACTGTGATATGCTAATGTTCCGACCAATCCAATGGTCACAAAATGATTTTCAGATTCGTCCATTTATGAAAAGAAGGTGTTTTTGTTCTAAGAAATATTAAAATTACTTTCAAAAAGTGCAGATCCTGATGAGACGGCTCGTTACGAGCCGGCTCATCTAGATCTGCACTTTATGCATAAACCGCTATAGCGGGATTTCGGGTTCAAAGGGTTAAGGAACCGCTCTATACTTTATGATCTTTTGATTCAAAGGCATTCGTAAATGTGATGGAATATATGTATAACATATATGTGAACACGGCTTCGTTACTGTATCCAATACGACACATGGAGTGGCTTTTCCTGGCTTTTCTATGTATCATTAGCTACATTATATCACATGTTCTACTTTGTATTTCCGTTCTTTGTCAAACGCCAGAAGATGTGAAACTGGCTGATGGCTGGAACACACATAGATGGTCGAGTTGGCCACTCCACGTGCCGTATAGGAGACTGTAACGAGACAGTATGCACATATATGTTATACACAAATTCCATCACATTTACGAAGCAATTATCTTTGAATTAAAGGATGATCAGGTATAGAACGGTCCTTAAATTACAACGGACTTCAATGTCTGTCGGGATGAAGCTGATAATAATCATAGTCTTGAAATACTCCCGTATCGTCCGTACCTACATGTAGGGTGTCACACTTCCAAACTACCTTGAAGCGGGCTTATTTATTTTAAGTGAACATTGTGTAAACTTGCATCACATAGACTATTTATTGAAAGCATGATACAATCACAAGCCCTGGTCAACTAATCCGATAATCCAGTAGCTTATTTCACTAAAAATGCAAATCATACTTATCTAGAAAAGTGTACTTTGAGGGAGTAATCATTTATTCTTCCGAAATGCATTCTTTCATATAGAACCAACGACTGCATATATTTGATGATTAAAAGTATGCAGAATTATTATACTGAATTTATTACATTATCACAGCCAGTATGGCTGTGATAATGTAATAAATTCCTTACAATAAAAAGTAATAAATTTATCCTTAAATTGAAAAGTTATCCCTCAAAGTGTACTTAGCAAGATAAGTATACTTCGCAATTTTGGTAAATATGCTACAGGTATGCTATGCTGATCTGGATCTACATTTGCCACAGAGGCAATACATCCTGTTTTCTCGTACACTTTCAGAAATGTTGCAGCAGATGTGATACGCATTTTGTTAAGCAATTACAATCGTTCCAGTTAAAATAATTGCGCTTAAATAAAAGAAAACAAATGATTTCACAAAACCAATTGCAAGACTGGTTGTCTTGTTATTCTCATTTACGCGGCACGTAAGCGATGGTGCTGTCTGTATGTAACAGATTTGATAATATTAGGACACCGGCTGAGAAAAAGTACCTTATGCCATTTGGAAAAAAATTAAAATCGTTGTCTGTTTCATTGATTAGTACCTAGTTGCTTTTTGATGGTGCCAGTTAGCCTATTTCTGTGACTGACTGAATGGCAAACAGTGTATACCCTAATGCGCAGTCTGATCTGGGGTTACGTTGGTTGCACACTTCGTACGGTATCTTTTCTTAGCTGGGGGGTCATTTGTGACTTGCGCTGACAAACAGCGCTTATTGACTGCACGACAATGTACAGTGCGGTCAGCATGTAAGTGCACACACGAACGAACACGACAGGTTGGAACCAACCTGTCGTGTTCGTTCGTGTGTGTACTTACACGCTGACACCACTGTAAGCAAGCGCATTTGTGATTTATCCACAATCATGTATAATTTAATATTTATTTACATCTCACCAATTGTACAAAACAAAAACAGCATATATACATTATATTTACATACGGATGTTGCACAATTGCCATTCTATCAAGAATTACGAGAGACGATATATGCATATATGTACAAATAAAAAACACACACACTGCCAGAGGCCTTGATAAGCTGCGTATTTGCGTAAATACGCAATCAAAAAATCTGAAAACCCAATTCAAATTGAAAGCCCTGCGTACCAAGACCCAATTAAAACATCGAGTAATCAATTGGCTTGAAAATATATGCGTACTGATAATTTTACAAGGACAGTTTTCAATAAAATTATTGAAAAATGCCAAAGACGTCGATGGCAAAATCAGTCACAAAATCACCGCTAGCCTATCTGTCTTATTTGGTTACAATAAGCGTCTATATCGATGATGCAACTATACATATAATAAGCGTCTATGGATGTTTTATAAATAGGATACGCACGGTTACTATTTTTTAGTAGATTACACGGTGACGGTATTTGTGAAAAGCACTTCATATGAATTTCCGGTCGGTCGATTACGATTGATAATGGCGATTCCTTTTTGTAATTCGCCATTTAATACGCACAGTGTTCGCAGGTGACGACGCGTAAGTAATTGCTTTGAGATGTGACCGAAAAAATAAGGATATGGCTGACTCGACCCTGGTCCGAAACGTTTTCGTCCGAGTTCGTGCAAATAGACTAAGTTTATTTTCATTCGGATATACTTCGGATATTATTGTTTAAGATTTGACAGACCGCGGTAAATATGTCTTCAACAAAACGTGGAGAAAAAAAGACTCAGCAAAGGCCCAATTAAACATAATTTCTAATTAGTTTTAACTAACACTTAAAAAGATGTCACATGCACGTATTCAATGTTTTGTGTAGCCATGTTTATTGCACATTTTGATACCAGAATTGGAAAATACACTATTCAATTTTACACAATGGGGTAACGGTTGTAAGGTACCCAATTGATAATTGAAAATACCGAATTGAAAAAAATATCATGGAGTAAAAATACTCAATGAATAAATCCTTATCTAGAGCCCTGCACTGCATTTCAATACAGAATGAATGTGTCAGTCAATGCTGAATATTTCAGCGGTTATCTCCCATGCACTTGCCGTTGTATCTGCGCTTCGACTGATTAAAATAATAGATGACGACGTGAAGTGGTATGGGATATACGACCATACATAAAAAGCATCAACGTACACTAGTTGCTCGGTTATAAACAGTTACCTGACACGAAACATGTACGTAATAAAAATAGAAGTTGAGATGCCGGTACTGATCGTGACAAGGTGTCAAAAACTGAATTAAGATTGAAATATAAAGTATACAAAAAGTGAAATTGGCCGAGATTGAGCACAGATCAGCGTCCACCGATCAAACAGTTTGACTTGGAGCGAGAGACCATAATACATATGTGTGTTGTCCTCATTATACTTGGGAGCCAGTGATAGAGAATAGTAGGTTAGTGCCGTGAATGGGGAAAATATCTGGCAAGGCTTAGGAAACGGGATGGGCGAGGCTCTGCCGAGCACATCCCGTTTCCGTGCAGCGCCAGATAAGTTTTACCATTCACGGCACTCACCTACTATTCTATTTATCCGGTCAACACCTACAAATAGCTTTAAAATGCAATACAAATAACCACAGCCACCGCACATATTCATACGCAGTGATTAGGTCGTATTGACAGGATATAAAAAATGTTTCACGGCACCGTGTTTCACGGCACATACGCACTGTACGGGATAAAACACTATTGTCAAATGCGCATTGGCCACTCGTTATCTGTAGCCTCGCATACGTTCAACCAGCAAAGTGAGAGATATCGAAAGCACTTTGAAAACAAAATAAATAAACTTTTTAAATCCTTACGCCGCTATCTTAATTTGTTGTCGTCTGCTGTTTATTTTCCATTTTTATCATCAAAAACATGCTTTGACAGCACTTTAGAATAAAAGATTCTAAAATGCTTGTCAAACCATGTTTTCTATTGAGAAATAAGGCAAGATATAAAAGCAACAGCAGACGACAATTGTTGTGTGTTGCGGTCTAAGGGTTAATGCCTATAATATGTCTATATTTTGTTTTCATGGCAATTTTTATTTCTTCGAATTTCGGCTAGTTTGTAAACATAATTCGGATATGTTTCAGTTATTTACCATCCCAGCCACGCTTTATCCACCTGTGCTCATAAGTTAAAAAGCAGGAACTAGTTCTATAATCACGGTCTCCGGATATTATGCTACCGTACGTGTCGAAATAAGAACTTGCATGTTTGTCTGCACATGTGCTTTCATCTATGACGAAAGTGTTGATCCCCACCCCTGCCCACCCCTATCCAAAGCGAAACGTTAGCGCTACCTGTCTACGGGTGATTAAACGTTTGCAGAGTAAATACACGCTGCTAGGTGCGAAATTCTTTTTTCTCCCGTACCAACCTCCTACGGACGATACGGGAGTATATAAATGTTACGTTTCCGCTACTATATACGACTGAATGACATCCATTTACAAGAATAATACATTCATTTGGAGCAACACCAGCTGGGTGAGCTTCTTCCAACAGTTCACACATCAGCACCTTGATGAGGTGAACAGCGTTCTGGTTTACTAATTGTCTAACGTCAACACCGTTTCTATCGTTTGTTTATTCACCTGCACATGCGAATATAAATCTCGGCACATGCGGCTGTGACTGGAGAAATGGGGCTTATGGGATTTGGGATCAGTGTAGCTCCTCATCAATTAGCACACTCCAGGGGGCCGTTTCACTAAACTTCGTACGACTAAACTGTTCGTAAGTGCAACATTATGATAGTCTGTACATTTCACATTAAGAATGTTTTCTTGTAAACAATTATTGGATTTACATTTATTTAGCATAGGCTGCCTATGCTCAATAAATGTAAATCCATCTATTGAAATTGCCAGACGATCCTAGATTTGCACTTACAAACATTTTATTCGTATGAAGTTAAGTGAAACGGCCACCTGTAGTATCTGGATAACGATCTATATTGCGTGTTACTAGCATGACGGATGTTTCATTGATGCAATGGCGAACAGTGAAGATCCTGATCAGACTGTGCGGATGCACAGTCTGATCTGGATCTACACTGGTCGCAGGACCCGTAAGCCCCAATTCTCCAGTCACAACCACATACATAATTATATTCTACGTCTCTCCGATGAAACAAGACTACCGCGACTCGAATTATAGAATGAAAATTACGAGGGAAAATAACTAAAAATCTGAAACACGCTTGTAGTACTAGTGTTGTCTAAAACTCACTAATTTGCCCACACAGTAGAACCTCTCCATTCCTTACACTCAGAAAACCTCCGTGTGAATAATATTAAAGGCACTGACTGTCACATATACGCGGAACGAGAAGAAAGAGATTATTTAAAAAATATTTTAATTATAGATGTGTATCTTATTTCTGAACTCTTGTATATACGAATTGGCTGAACAAATGTATTCGTGTGTTTAAATGTTTATAATACGAAATATATTTGATGGTTACTAATTGAATTTTATATCTTTTTTATATTACCACATTCCGAAAACAGACACATATTGGATAGCTGAGACATCATCAGAGACACAATCACTTTATAGGTACATGCCTACTCAATACGCACAACATGTTCTTTATAGGAATTAAATAAGTGTATAATTGTGTCACTATTCCACCAGTTCTGAAGATTATGAGTGGCCGCTATACAGATATCAAAGGACTGAAAGTCCTGAAATCCTTCGCAGTACGTGCTCAACCATTTTAATATTTCACACAAAAAATCATATATACTCCATTTAAAATCAATATATTCGTCGAATCAGTATACATTATCAATGCTGCAAAAACAATATTTATCTTGACAAACATGATTGTTCAAAGTAATTTCACCTTGACCTTGGACATGAAGGCCACATGGGTGTGGTGCATGTATGGAATGAAAATATGGATGATGATAAGGAAGTATATGAAGTTTGAAGTCAATCTGACTTACGGTTGCAGAAAACTTTAAGGCAAATCGTACGGATGCAAATGTCTAAGTAATTTGGAAATGAAGGCCGCATGAGTGTGGTATGGAATGAAAATATGGTTGATGATAAGGAAGTATATGAAGTTTGAGGTCCATCCGACTTTCCGTCACAGAGATAATGGGTACCCAAACTCTTTAACGAAAACTATATACCCCTCGACATACTTTGTATGCCGGGGGGGGGGGGGGGTATATATATAGTTTTGTATACACAGTTTAAACTTTATATAGTTTACAACAATTACAAACAAGAGCGAGAAGTCATGCATGGAACACGACAGGTGACAGATGTCATCAGTCCCTTTTTTCCTGTCACTGTCATAGCTCAGGAACTAGACTGGTGACATATGTCATCAGTCCATTTTCTCCTGACACAGTCTCCTAAATTTAAAATTCATATCATTTTCCAATTCAAATAGGAATCCTCAGCGATTTGTAACCCGGAGGATATAACAAAAACGTTCTACTTTCACTTTCATTTCAGCTACACATTCAATTTTAATTTATTGAGTAAATGATGCAGACATATTTATTTAAATTAATATCTAATTATTTAAAAATAGTTTTTTTAATTCATAATACAAATAATCTAGAGATAATTATTATCCTTATTCAAACTCAAGACAACGTTTCCTTTGTGAAGTGTATCGTACTGTATATGCTGTGCAACTTCAAGTCGCAATACTGTCGGCAGCGTATGCGCTAACACACACGACGTGTAATTATCAAAAAATTGCTTAACACCTCTTTGGAAAGTTTGGATTTCCGCACGTACTGTTTTACTAAATTCATTATAGATTAGTTGATTTTTTAAGTAAAATGGACACTGATTAATAATATCGATGGCTCAAGATGATTTTAAACAGTATGTAACTGTCAAAAAACAATGTTTCTGCTTTAAATCATCATCATTTCGCTGTCCAATGTCGGATTTTATCGAGCCATTGACCTATGTAAAGTTCAGAATGTAAGCTTTAATCTGATTGGTCATTCAAGAAAAACGTCACAGGGAAATCCCGCCCCCTACTATATCATTGCGCAAACTATCAACATACATAACAAAGAACTCATATTAATACATAACAGTTAATAGTTTATAAAGTATACACAAACTTTTGTTGCAATAACATACATATAGCACAAAAAAGCAAACAACAACATGTATTACGCTGAAACGGTAAGATAGCTCGCTGTTTTACTGTTGTTTAACTACTTTTTTATGGCGTAGTACGGCGTGTTTTTCTAAAGATAAACCCGCAAACAGTGACACTGCGACCGCCACTTAACTCATTAGCATATCTGCAATGATTGAGCATTTTCATATAGTTACTAAATCCGAGCTAATAGCTCGGATAATAATGTCTATTGTGCCAGAAAATGTCTCAGATGATGTCTGTGATATAAAGAACATTCTGTGCCAACTGAGTAGGTATATACCTTTAATGCGTTTCTCTGTTATGTATAACGATGCATCTTCATGATAATACAGCCGACATACACACATATTGTCGAGTGTTCATGGCCCTGGAATACTTGGAATCTCTCTAAGCCGGACACCCTGGGATATCCCCAGGGTGTCCGGTTTAGAGAGGTTCCAAGTATGTCAAGACGTCCGATGTCAGGATCCCACGGTGACCGTTCTAAAGAGATTCTGCCAGACCATAATATCATGGATGTGTGCAGTTAGCTGGGAAAAGATTAGCGGCAGAACAATTTCTCTTTCGCGTTTTCAAATATATCTTTTGGAAACACCAATACAACAAAGTGTAAAGTCATGTAATGAGTTTGGAAACATTAGTTTCGTTGAATATTTCCTGCACACATAATTCTCTCTGAAAAGCAGACACCATTGATCTATTAACAGTGATTAAGCGTTCCGCATGTTAAGAAGATACGTTACTTTTAACACGCTTGAAGAATTCACACTTCGCATGATACAATAACATAACCGAGCAGAACAGAACATTTGTTTAGGAATATACGGCTATATAACAATGCGAAAACAATATTTGTTTCGATGATATTAAATTTCATAAGAAGCCTTCTTCTTCTTTAGTGAAAAATTTGGTATAATATTGATTTTATTTCGATTTTATTTGGAGGGGGGGGGGGGGTGGGGGTTCAGAAATAATGGACCGATTTCTAAAATCTAACTTTTGTTGTCTTAGTTAGATCATTTCGAACCTATCTAGCCAGGTTTCTGAGTAAATTAAAAAAAAAGAATTCAACTCCTGCTCCAGGTTATCCACCTCTTTTTTTCCCCATGTTAAATTCCCCCAGAGAGATCATTTTTCGTAATAAATTAAAATTTCGACCAAATTTCACGAAATATTAAGAAGGCTCATTCTTAAATTTTGATAAAATTTAACAGTATCTAGAAAACAAATGTTTTTTTGCATTGTTCATACAGCCGTAAAATTTGGGCAGCTTTCGTGAAGCAGGCAGTAGTTGTCTCTAGCGTGTTTATTTTTTAACACCCTGTGTTTTTATACTGCGTAATTATAAATCTACAATGTCTACGCACGGGTGCAGCCCTGTATTCCCAGGGGCACCAGATACACCAACATTCCGGCGGTACATTTGGAAAGGTACTTTGTTTGGATATGGCCGGTAAGTTCAATCAAATTCTGCCGCAGTAAGCGAAATTGTATTACATTTCAAACACGCCCTGTGTATGAATTTATGATTTAATAGCAAAGTTATAAACTTCAAGAATGTTATAATTGCTATTGAGAAATAGGGTTTTAATCGTGGATTTCCCGGTACTTGGCCATACATTCCTGAACAGCGGTGCGCCAAAGGACATTACACGTTCAACACTACATAGCACTTCTCTAATATTTGCAAATGGAGCAGATCATGATGAGCCGGCTCGAAGCGAGCCGTCTCATCAGGATCTGCACCATTTGTGAACAGTTTTGACATTTTACATCATGACCACATTTTCTGCATAATGGAACAGTCTCAAACAGAACATGAAATAGTCCATGCCAGTTACTTAGGGATGAAAGGGTTAACCCTTTGAACCCGAAATCCCGCTATAGCGGGGTATGCAAAAAGTGCAGATCCAGATGAGCCGGCTCGTAACGAGCCGTCTCATCAGGATCTGCACTTTTTACAAGTAATTTTCATATTTCTTAGAACAAAAACACCCCCTTTTCATAAATGGACGAATCTGAAAATCATTGTGTGACCATTGGATTGGTCGGAACATTAGTATGTCACAGTCCATTCCAGTTCCTTAGGGTTGAAAGGGTTAATCTTGCCACGATCAGCAACGTTGTTGAACATCTATTGGCAATGCCAACTCGTAATCGAGCATTTTGATTGGCTGAGCATGAGCTGTAGCACAGCTCATGCTCAGACAATCAAGCTGCTTGATTACAAGGACATTATGCAGGTATTTTGTTATAAATAAAGTGCCAAATATTGATGAGATTAGCGCTGGCGGTTGTGTATAGCAGAATTCATCAGCAGCAGTTCTTCCAACTTTGGTCGGACACGACCTCGTATCATAACACATTACGCGATTTTATTAACGCTAATGTGAATATTTTGGTAGAAAGTGCACATGCTCATTTTAGAATTTTTGTTATCTTGCTAAACTAACATAGTTATGCAAATCATATCGAATTACAGCGCCTTTTCCTAGATCGTACACAACCTCGTATCATAACAAATTAAATGATGTGCTTAAGGCTCTAACGTCAATATTGTATTGGCAAGTTCATATGATCAATTGATAAGTATCGATATCCTGCAGAAATACACAGAATGCATAGAAAATTACAATTTTAAACATGTTACTTTGTTATGATACGAGGTCGTGGCCGACCAAAGTTGGAAGCCTTGTTCATATATATAGTGTTATACTGAAGAAAGCCGAGACACGCCGCATGCCCGTGGTATAACCGTTATGTGGCTACACTGGCCACATTCCAATAGTCCGTTATCGTTTCATCCTCCTCGTCAGGTAGACTATCAATGGGTTCTTGGTTTGGAGCACCGAGTAGGACAGTATCTAATATGTGACTGTGACTGGAGAAATGGGGCTTATGGGATTTGTGAGTCCTGATAACATAGTACACTCCAGTATAATGATAACGTTCTATATTGCTTGTTAGACGTATAACGGGTGATTCAATGATGAAATGGCGAACAGTGCAGATCCTGATCAGACTGTGCGAATGCACAGTCTGATCTGGATCTACACTGATCGCGATACCGATGAGCCCATTTTCTCCAGTCCCAGCGCCATATATCATCGACAAAACGCTACATTACAGAAATCATCTTTCCGTTTAAACCGGAGCATTGCAATTTGTCATCCTTAACACAAGGAATGTTTCCACTTCATCACACGTTACACGTGCCGAGTTATACTGCTGTATTTATATATTATGCAAGTGTGACTATGTTCTTCTTAGTGTATACTATACTGTGTATTGAGTTGCACTCTGAGTCATCTTAGCATGGACAAGCTATCAGCCATGTTCACCTCTTGTAGAGTTTGACACGGACAGCTAAGAATTTGACAGATAAACTAATACATTTTAGTACAATGTATTCTAAAACAAGTTTTTACAACGTACTATCCGTTATTTGTGGCCAAGTCGATACGAATTCTGATTTCTGACAACAAATCTACTCATTTTTCAAAACACAGAAACTCTCCTATATGTCATTAGCTATCTAAAGTGCACAGTCGTGTAGGCTATTTCACCTGCACACAGAGAATATACAATGTATACAGTATTGCATGGAATACGGAATATTTATTTTTATTAACTTGTGCTTCTATCAAAACGGTATTGTTACAAGAAAATATATGATAACGTTACCGTACCCGTAGTTACAAAATTAGGTAAGTGGAGTAACCGGATGATGTACACAGTGTAGGATGGCCATTGCAGACTTTGCCAATGACACAATAATAAACATGGCATGGGATGAATTTTATTAGCTTGTCTGCCATATCTTTGCTATCTGTGTGAAACTTTCACGAAATTACTCAAATGTCTCATAATTATGTCTTCGAGTGTTCATATCCCAGAAATACTTGGAATCTCTCTAAGCCGGACACCCTGTGATATCCCCAGGGTGTCCGGTTTAGAGAGGTTCCAAGTAGTTCAAGGCGTCCGGTGTCAGACATCCCATGGTGACCGTTCTAAAGAGATTCTGCCGGACCGTAATATCATGGATATGTGCAATCAGTTAGCTGGAAAAAGATTAGCGGCAGAACAATTTGTCTTTCACGTTTTCAATATATCTTTTGGAAACACCAATACAACACATTGTAAAATCATGTAGTGAGTCTGGAAACATTAGTTTCTTTGCATATTTTTTTTGCACACATAATTCTCTATTAACAATGATTAAGCGTTCCGCATGTTAAGACATGGATGCATTTTATTAGCTTGTCTGCCATATCTTTACTATCTGTGTCAAACTCTACAAGAGGTGAATCTGACCGATGTCTTGTATATGTTAAGATGGCCGAGATGGCAACTCCATACACCGCATAGGATACAATAATAAGAGACCTATATGTTGTGCATGTACATATATATCCCATCACCGTGACATTTACGAAACAATTATGTTTGAATCAAATGATGATCAGGGGGCAGAACAGGGGCAGATCAGGGGCCTGTTTCACTAAACTTTGTACGACTAAAATGTTCGTAAGTGCAAATTTAGGATCATTTTAATCGTACGAAGTGTAGTGAGACGGCCCCCAGATCCTTAATAATGTTATATGTAGTGGAATACCGCTACTACTACGATAATCAATCCCGTACCGTCCCTAAAATCACCATGTTTCCGATCTACCGTTTCTAATCATTTTCCGTATCCAAAAGACGATATCGCAAATGACAAGACAAATGACTTACACAAATAAAGAACACATATTTCACGTACAAAGTTTAATTGGAACTGAAACAACAACAAACAACACAGTACAGTGTGATTCATCGTGGGCATGGGCAGACGTACTGTTGATTTCCGATAAAGTGGCAAGGGCAAAGGTCACAGGAGATTCCATATTGAACCATAATAGGTAAAGTTGTGGTGTTAAATTATACAAAACTGACATTAGCATGACGCTGTAGCATGCATGTCACTAATGTTGGACCGAAATATATTCAAGCAACGTTCAGGCATATTCTGGATCAAGTTTTCACTTTTATTGTTACGTATTTGCTGAAAAAAGAAACTAGTGAGCACAGGTACTCGAATCGTATATGTATCGCACCAACATAAGTCAAGTGCTCATTGGAAATGCATCCATGAGCAAGTCAATATTAATCGATAACTATGCACCTCTGTTTCATTATCTAATTTTAGAACATACAAGCAGTGTTATAAATACGTGCATCTATATCAACCTGTGACCAATACATACATTTTGTATCTGATGCATATAGCGTAATTGTTACAGATGAGGGTTGTAGGTTCGAAACCAACACTGTGCTATCTTTTTTTATTGAATTGTGTCCCTCACTTCATATTCGCAGATATATATCTGCCGTCGTTAATACGTTTATTTAATTAACATTAATTAATGTAACTTACAAAAACAGATATGTTTGTATTGGTTCAAAAGCTGATAAAGACGTATATTGCATAATGTAATTTGAATCGTCTTTGTTACATCCATAACTTTTTTATGTCTGTCTAGACAAAATGTATAAGCGCAACCAATGTTTTCCGGCGGCGGACATACAATGTGTGGGGTGTATTTACAGTCAAACATTTCCAGGGGCCGGGAATTAGGAGCCCAAGAACCCCGAAGATGGGTATATGTGACGTCCCCAAGAGTCTCCCCCCCCTACTGGCGACAATTTTAGAAGTGTCTATTTTGTTTCACGTTGTTTGATAGTGAAATATTTATTTAATGAATTGTGAACACCGTAAGCCCTGATCTGACTGCGTGATGTGCATCCTGATCTGTGACTCTGTAAACCCAGTGCACACGTCACAATGCCCCTTTTGTCAAATGCTATTTGAGATATTTTCGTAAAAGTGGAAAAACTTTGAATCTGTTAAATGAATACAACAAATATAAAAAATTGTCCGAGGTTCGAACTCGCACAAAAATAATGCATTTACAGAGAGAGCACTCTACCACCTGAGCTGCGCGAACAATAATGCTAAAGTTTGCGGACGAATGGACAATCCAAATGAATCAACTATCGAAACGTTTTACGTTTACAAATATGTCATTTATTGTGGTTTTCAATCACCTGTTTCACCAGTGAACCAGTTGGTAATTTACATTATCTCCTAAGCTATCGGGAGCATGCATTTTCAAGCTCTAAATTGCTCTAGATAAGGCGTCGATTCGGCCAGCTAAAATGGCTGTAAACAGCTACATCCCTAGAAAGCTATAATATACATAGTCCGCCGACCCCGTGACGTCACGTGCCCTTGCCAATTTATCGGAAACCAACAGTATGTACATTGTACTCGATGTTTTACAAATGTGGAAATGGATGGAGCAATGTGACCATAACGTGTCATAGCTGTGGCAAAATAAGCTTACCTTATCGCGCCTGCTTTAGCTATTGTCGCCGCTTTTTCCGTTCGTCGTCGTCGTCGTCGTAGTCGTAGTCGTCGTCGTCCGCGTCAACAATGTCAAAACGTGTGTACACGTTTCTTCATCATCATATAACTTTAATATTACTTGATGGATTGCTTCAATATTTGGACACTTGATACATGTGAGCATTTGGAACACACTCATGCCACCATTAACGTGACCTTGATCTTTTTTACCTTCACATTGTTGCAAAAACATGTTTCAGTTTCTTCATCATCATATACATGTACCTTAATATTACTTGATGCATGTGAGCATTTTAGAACACACTTATGCCCCAATTAACATGACCGTGACTTTTTTTACGGTCACATGGCTGTGGAAACTTTTTGTACGTCAAAAAGGTTGTACAAGTTTCTTCATCATCATATACATGTCACTTAGATAATTTCTTCAATATTTGGACACTTTGATACATTTGGAACACACTCATGCTGCCATTAACATGACCTTGACCTTTTTCGTGCCCATGATCATATTACGGTCAAATGCCTCGGCAGGCGCGACTACGCTTCTGTGGTGGAATTCTTGTTTATTAGTCTTCTTGCTCATTAGCGCGAACATCTGAGGAGCATAATGACATACGATACTGTACAATTGTTGTCTTTGGAGGAGGTGTACATGAGATTTACGAAAGTCCGTAAATTATTTTAATTATTTTATTATATGACCCATATTACAGCAATGAGAACTTATATTATACAACAAAACACGGATTTCCTCATGCTTTGATTGCGTGATTGTATATGCTGCTACACCTGAATATCAGTCTCGGACTCGTCTCGTTGCGCGAGAAGAGTCCGAGAGTGTTTTTCGACGTGTGATATTCACCTGGAGGTGGTGAATATCACAATTCGAATATCATTCTCAGACTCGTCTCACGCAACATGACGAGTCCGAGACTGATATCCAGGTGAATATCATTTATTTCCACAATCATGTGACCCGATAATGGACATTTCATTGTTGACATTATCGGTCATGTAATAATGTATTATATACCCAGCTAAGAGGGACACTCAGAAATGTGTACAAGTTGTCACATCAGGCACAGGTCATCCATCCAATGAAGGTTCACAGATCCATAGAGTCACCTACCCGCGTCTTTCTTTTCACATTGGAGACACTGACAACCTTTAAATGACTTTTCCATATAACTTCCAGAAGACCGTGATGTTCGTTTCAAAACTGTCTGATTGGGTGAAAACAATGTAGATGTAGACGAGCCGATTATGGATTTAGCCCCCTTCTTTCACTGGTCGCTTCAAATACACAGCGAAGTTTTGTTGATGGTTCAAACGAAACAAACGCAAACGAAGGGAAAACACAGTGACAACGATATGTACAACGATATGCATACATTAGAAAGGAAAATTATCGTGTTTTTTTTTGTGTACGTGAAAGCGACATACGAAAACGATGTATAAACGATAGACAATCGTTCGTTTGTTGAACCAGTAACAAATATAGGCTGCAACCATCGTTTCAATGTGTTTATACCAACAAAAACATCGTTTTCTAATTATAACAACGAAAACAATGGCAAAGCAAAGCAAAGTCCAGGGTCAAATCCGGGTGGTAACCGTCGTCGCAATGCGTTTGGATTGCCTCGGGGAAGATTGATATTACCAACCGAGTTACCTACCCTCTCTACATAAAGTGCATCTTATCTTATCTTTTCAGTTCGAAGGAGCTGATCAAGCGGGCGATCCTGGACAATGACTTCATGAAGAACCTGGAGATTGGACAGATCCGTGAGATCGTTGACTGCATGTACCCGGTGGAATACGGCAAGGACAGTCTCATTATCAAGGAGGGGGATGTCGGGTCCCTCGTCTACGTCATGGAAGGTAAGCAGAATTGTGTAACCTAATGTCTGTTTCAAGAAACCTGTCCAACTTTTACGGCTGTATAAACAATGCACATACAAGAAGAACAATCGATAATATTATATGTTATCAAGATTTAAGAAAGTGCCTTTTGATTTCGTGGCATTTAGTCCAATATTGATTTTATTGCGAAAAACAATCCCATGTAAATCCCCACAGAGTGAAGATGTCTATGGGGATTTAACATGGTGATTGTTCTTGCAGTTTCAGAAGTAGTGGACCGATTTTCAAAATTTAACTTTTGTTTTCTTAGATAATTTCCAAGTTATCTAGCAGCTAGGTTTCAGACTCAACCTCCAAATACAAATCGTTTTTCGAGTCGTGCTCCATGTTATCCAGCTCTTTCCCGCCATGTTAAATTCCCATAGAGAAATCATTTGCTTTGTAATAAAATCAATATTTGACCAACTGTTATGTAATAAAAAGAAGACCCATTCTTAAATTTTGATAAAATTTAAAATTATTGTTTTGATTAAATTATTGTTTATATAGCAGTAAGTTACATTTGGGCCGCAACAAATACAAATGCTTTGATTTAACGACGGCACTGGTTCGATGACCTTGCATGTCGGCACCGACTATTTAAGTCCCCATCCGATAGGACTAGGCTATCACGAAGGTGTCTTGCCCAAGCACACGCCGAATCGGCCAGTGTCGGGATTGGAACTCAGGACCTTTCGATCCATAGTCCGATGCTCTACCACTGAGCTATTGCGGCTGATTTGGGCCGCAGGTATTGTGAAAGAGACAGTATATATAGGCTCCGATCTGTGAGATCGTTGACTGCATGTACCCGGTGGAATACGGCAAGGACATTATTAAGGAGAGGGATGTCGGCTCCCTCGTCTGCGTAATGGAAGGTAGGCAGAACTGTCTAACATAGGGACCGTGATTTCAACAATACCAGTCTGTAAAAATTAACGTAAAATTGTTTAACGTCCCATCCACGGATAAGGTCATATAGAGACGGGACCACAGTTTAAAGTCTCATCCGACAGACCAGTGAGATGGAAATACTATGTAAGTATTTTGATGCCTGTGGTGCGGATTTAACCGACAACCTCCAGTATTGAAGTCCAATGTCATATCCTGTTTTATTGATACACATGCTGATATTATCTACACTGGTCGCAAAAACCCATATGTCCCATTTCTTCAGTCACAGCCACAAATATGGCCCAAGGCTACTGCGACTAGCGCAAACCCATATCATATTGGGCACTCTTATCTACGGTGTTCCGTTAAGGCCATCGTAATATCGCTATCGGGTCGATACTACGATAGTCATCGTGGTATCGCCTTCCGGATGGACACGCGCATGCGCATTGTTTGTCACTAGAGCACGTGAATGTAAGAAATAAACGGTACTCGATTCTTTGTGAAATTTATAAGTTATTGTAAAGAACTTTCAGAGCACCCATAAAACACATATGCCATCCGTCCATTTGTCAGTCGCGTAGCTGCATTAAGGCACTGCAAGCCCGGGCCTGCAGAATTTTCGAGAAAAGGTGTTTTGAAATGAAATGTGCCAGAGTGCATCATTTAACTTCTAGTTTCGATGGGTGGGGGGGGGGGGGGGGGTGGGGGGGGGGGGGGGGGCATGCCCCAGATTCCCCTAGCATACTAGCACCAACGGCGCTCCAAGTCGTCAACCGGGCCTGCAGATTCAAATTGGCTAGCTACGCCCCTGTTTGTTAGGAAGATTTTAATGAAAATCGACTATAAAAATGACGTCACAGATAAAATCACGTCTGAAAATCGGGTTCGGAAACCACGTGATCACACACCTTGTTAATAGCGCAAACAAGAATTTCGGCGCAAACGGCGCAAACAAGATTAGTTTTTCAAATATCTATCTTAAATACCTATTAAGTGAAATTAAATCAATCTAATGATGAGTATATGTATCAAAATACCGGCGAATTACCTCGTCATCCATTGTTTTGATGCGAATGCGCATGTCCATCCGGAAGGCGATACTACGATAACGATAGTACGATATTACAATGACGATAGTACGATACTACGATAAACAGTGTTCCGTTAAGGCCATCGTAATATCGCTATCGGGTCGATACTACGAGATCACGACCGTACGATAACGATAGTACGATACTACGATGACGATATTACGATATAATATCGTAGTATCGTCATCGTACTATCGTGGTATCGCGTTATCGTCATCGTGGTATCGTACTATCGCCATCGTGGCAATGTAGTATCGTCATCGTAGTATCGTACTATCGTCATCGTAGCATCGTACTATCGTCATCGTAGTATAGTACTATCGTCATCGTAGTATAGTACTATCGTACTATCGTAGTATCGACCCGATAGCGATATTACGATGGCCTTAACGAAACACCGTACTTATCCGAGTCTGCGTTATCGCCATTTAGTCGGTCAACCATTTGTTATGCTTCTACCAATTATATACCCATCAACATGCTGCGACGTACGGAGCGCCACAGGGGACATGGATTTTTTTTTATTAATTCGTTCCCACGATATAACAACTCGTTCCCTCAATTTATAGCAATTCGTTCCATCGAATTAACAATTCGTTCCCACTAAATGACAATTCGTTCCCTCAATTTAACAATTCGTTCCCTCAATTTAACAATATCGTTTCCTCGAATTAACAATTCGTTCCCACGATATAACAATTCGTTTCCACGAATTAACAATTCGTTCCCACGATATAACAATTCGTTTCCACGAATTAACAATTCGTTCCCGTGGGAACGAATTGTTATTTCGTGGAAACGAATTGTTAAATTGAGGGAACGAATTATTATTTCGTGGGAACGAATTGTTAATTCGAGGGAAGGAATTGTTATATCATGGGAACGAATTATTAAAACAAAGAATTCTACGTCCGTGCGCGGCTCCGTAGCGACATGCTAGCGGGCCAGTAGATAGGCTGACTAGCGGGAAATTGCAAAGGCCCACTTTCCTCACGCACAACCACAGATGACGTGGGCAAATGTAGTTAAACTGAAACATTCGCCGGTTTATGACGTCAATTAAATAACAATGAAACCAACAATCCTCTCAATAAATCTCAGTATTTCTCACACTGTACTTACATACACTTAAACCTGTGCAAAGATATGTTTCCAGGCACATTCCCCAAATTTGAACTCGAATTCCCATAGTGTGATTGGCCGAGACTGAGTACAGCTCAGCAAATTAGTACCGATCAATACAAATTCGTGGTTTCCAATCTCAAAATTCATCTTCAGTTTGAATTGACCGAGGCGAAATTCGTACTCGTATTCGGAATTACGCAGATTGATTTTCCGAGACTCAGCACAGCTCAGTATCAACCAATCAAACTTCGTGATTTAAATTATCTAAATTCGAACTAGAAACCATCGGCCAATTTAACACATGATTCCGACATAGCAACGATGCTTGTACTTGGAAATCGTTATAGCCACCGTATTGTGGGCCGTTTCACTAAACTTCGTACGACTAAAATGTTCGTAAGTGTAAAATTATGATAGTCTTTAAATTCCACATTAACAACGTTTTCTTGTAAACAATTATTGGATTTACATTTATTGAGCATAGGCTGCATTTGCAGCCTATGCTCAATAAATGTAAATCCATCAATTGAAATTTGCAGACGATCCTAAATTTGCACTTACGAACATTTTAGTCCTTACGAAGTTTAGTGAAACGGGTCCCTGAACCGTACACTACCAGACGCATAGCTATTCCCAATACATCTCACAGAAGATGTTGAACTGCGTCATTATCACATTGGTAAGATGAATACGATAACTTACGCCACGCTCATTGTTTTTTTTACCACTTTTGCAGTACGGTGAGTTTCCTGGCATAATTGGCAGGTGCCAAAAAAGTTTATTAATCGCTAAGCCGACTTTCCAATTATTCAAATGTATTGCTATAGTAACCTGGAGTTTAAGTCTCAGATCAGCGGCGTACACAAACGGAATCGCTGGCTGATCAAATGGCCCTTATGAGGTATGTGACCAGTGTAGGCCCTGGTCATCGTTTGTAAACATAGAGACTTAATAGTCTTGGAAATGGTTATCCAGTGAAATAAGCATGGCGAAATTAACTAAATTGCGACATGTGTAGCCTCTGATCAGACTGCGCGGATGCGCAGGCTGATCTGGGGCTACACGAGTCGCACACGTTGCGTTGGTTCATTTACAATTGTTATTTAAGTAAATGATATACTTTAACTTGTCTATATGATTACAGAAACTGACAGACAATGGTACATAAACAATATGGCAAAATTCCTACCATAATGTTCCATTTAGTAAAAAAGTTATATCGGTTTTAAATACGTGTAAACTGTTTCAATTCATTCAATTGATTTCATATTTAAAATTGAAGATATTGAAAACAAAAAAATATTAAGGTAATAAGTCATGGATAGATACACTTGACTTCAGTCATAATTGCTTCATAAGCGTGATGTGATATATGAATATAACATATTTGAATAACATCTTGGTACTGTATACTACATGTATATGGAGCACTGAGTTTCCATCTCTGCCATCTTTGTATGTACAAACCATCGTACAGTTTCACCACTTCGTGCGTTTGACAGTTATGACTGTAAATCAAAATAAAATTTGGTGTAATACATAATAGACAGATAATACAACGGCTAGCTATAAATATTATGCCAGCAAACTATACAAAATACGAGATATCTGAGCATTTCTCCCATCAATCTCAAAATAAATTTTGATGTGTAAACCTTCAATCTGATGCACAGTCTATGTTTGTGTACACGTTACCCATAGGTAAAACCATATTTACTCGCATAGTAGGTGAGCAGACACCACGGACAATACACTCAGGTAACTGCTTACATGTCACAGGATTTGATAGCTAATAACAGAGTACAGTGGTGGGTATATATGGTATGTGTTGTGTGGATTGCCAGGTAAAAGTGATACACTGTGCGATTTTCTGTGTATGAGGTTATTAATAATGGTGGTTCATGTTGTTAAAAACACAGTCACAAACCTGTCCAGAAAACTGACATAATTTACAGTTTGGTGTAATATAATTTATAGGAGTCCTTTCTCCTGGCTTTTCTACATGTGATTAGCTACATTATATCATATGTTCTACTTCATAATTTGAGTTCTGTGTCAAACGGCAGAACAGGTGAAACTGGCTGATGGCTGGAACACACAAAGATGGCCGACATGGCAACTGCATGTGCCGTATAGGATACAGTAACGAGGTAGTATTCACACAATATGTTATACATATATTCTATCGCATTTACGAAGCAATTATCTTTGAATCAAACGATGATCAGGTATAGAACGGGTCCTTAATTTCACATTGTTATTCAACTATAAAATTATAATAATGAAAAGGAAAATGAAGACATCAGAAATTCTATTTAAGCAATGATTTTGTAATATGCAGGGGCCCGTTTCACTAAACTTCTTACGACTAAAATGTTCGTAAGTGCAAATTTAAGATCGTCTGTAGATTTCAATTTATGGATTTACATTTATTGAGCACAGGCTGCATATGCAGCCTATGCTCAATAAATGTAAATCAAATAATTATTTACAAGAAAACAATGTTAATGTGAAATTTACAGACTATCATAATTTGGCACTTACAAACATTTTAGTCGTACGAAGTTTAGTGAAACGGCTCCCAGGTATCTCTATGACATCATAGATGTATTTTACCTGTTTAACAATATGCATATTCCCAAATAATGGCTATTGCAGAAACATATTAGGTTTTCATTATTGGAACATTGTATTCAACCCTAAGGAACTGGAATGGACCGTGATATGCTAATGTTCCGACCAATCCAATGATCACAAAATGATTTTCAGATTCGTCCATTTATGAAAAGGGGGTGATTTTGTTCTAAGAAATATTAAAATTACACATTACCCGGCTCATCTGGATCTGCACTTTTTGCATAAACCGCTATAGCGGGATTTCGGGTTCAAAGGGTTAATAAATAAATACATTTTAAATATGCAATTATCTGTT